>JARQTJ010000356.1:1319880-1361733 GCA_030142635.1 Trachelus troglodyta
ATAAAATGTATTTTTCGTATTTTGCTTAATTTACGAGATATCAGCCTGAGGCGATTAAAAAAAATCACCCTGTATAAATATCTTGTTAACGAATCTTTATTACGCTATAAAATCTCATTTTGAGTTATACCGTGAAGCATAAACTAATATTCTAAAATTATATATTTAATATATTTATATTTTATATAACATAAATTATTGTAACTTAGAGTAACTTTACCATAGCCAATTGTTACTTGTTATACATTTACATAGAATTGGATTTGGACATTTTTACTGAAAACTAAGTATCAAATTAAGAATGAAATCTGACGTGTTCACAGTAACTTTAACAATGAAATTCAATATACAGTTGTTATTATACTCTTGTACTAAATGTTATTTGCTCAATTCATACCTATTTTATAAGGTAATTCTACATAATAATTTGCACTGGATTTTATTTTGTCCGTCAACCCCGTGAAACCTTCTTGATACTTATTTACTCACGTTTGAGTTTCAGCTTCATATTACAAGAAAACTAAACACTCCGTTCAAGTTTTATATTATTGTGGAACAAATTTTGTTATCTTCTAAAATCCACTTGAAAGTACAGGTTACGATTGTTGTCTTCTGGAAGCTACAATTTATGAAAATAATTGGATAATAAAAACTTGAATATAAAATATTTGTTAATGAATTCATGATCAATATTTTTATTCAAGAGACGGTACAGCTGCCGATAAAATTTTTTATAAATAACATACAAAATTTGCTCAACTGTAACCGGTGTAATCATAAAATCTGTAATCAGATTCATCAAAAGGAACGTGTATAGGATTATTAAGGTCTACTTGAAAAGGTAACAATTCCGTTCTATAGGAACCAGAGAAATTAAGGTGCCAGATAATATTATCCAATTCTCGTTGATTGAGATGCGACAAGATGGTTGTTCTGTCCAATTCCAGATTTCTTCTTTTTCTCAACACTGTCACATTCCCACTAAAATTCCTAAAATTTGCCCAATATTTTATTAAATTTCGATTTATCGAACTTTCATTAATGGAAGCTGTGCGTTTGTTTCGCGATAATAAAGGAAGTGCGAAGATACTCTCGTGCAACGGAGTATCGTCTTCTCCAAATTCTAAACATTTTCCAGCTACGCAAAATGATTTACGATTGCCTTTGCTACAGGAAGTTCCAAAAGGGAACCAGCCATTTTCTCCGTTTACTAAATAGAATCTGTGTGACACGGTTTCATCTTGGCAGGCAACACGGCAGGGTCTGTCAGGATCCTCTGGTTTGGTAAAAAAAAAAGATTTTTGAATATATCGTTAAAAATAATTATAAGCGTTAATGAGAACTGACTTACCGATCGATGGTGATATTTGCATTCCTAAACCGGAAAGTTGTCTCACTCGAAATTTATATTTCTTACAAATATTCGTGGCGAATTGATAAGGACTCTTTAGTTTCTCGCATCTCTGAAAATAAAGAAAAATTTAATTATACCAAATAACAAAGCCAATACAATTAACATATAAAATTCTTACGTTCGAATCTGGATCACAAAGTTGAATACTGGTTTCGTTTCTTCCAGGACGAATCTTACTAACTAATCGTATACCGATTCCTGGCGCCAGGCAGTTAAAGTGACAATCGCTAGAGACAATCCAGTTGTCCTTCGTTTTTTCAGGATTCAAATTTTGACTAAGTAGAGCAATATCATCCATTCTATCCACATGGTTGACATTCAGACCAGAACACCTTTCTGGTGAGTTTAAAAATTTATATTCATCCGGTCCAGAGCATCGAAATTCCTAAATGTAAGAGTGCCAGAAAGCAATATTAACCAAACTTTCATAAAATATCTAACTAAAATATTAGCACACAAAATTATTATCCCAAACCTCGCAACGACCAGCGATGCAATAAGATGTCCTATAAAAATCATTCCTTCGCGTCCGACACTTTGTACCATCTGGAAATATCCATCCTCTACTTTTAGCACCTCTATTTCTAGTATGGCACCAGACGGTGCAAGCTTCTTCAGCTAGAAAAGGCAGAAAAAGATTTTGAATTTTAACTAAATAAATCAAACGTAATTTTTTCATAGTTTATTGTTATTTCTACAAATTTTCTATTGTATAGAAATAATTCTTTGACTCACGATCAGACGAAATTCTTTGTAACCCCGTTCCCATCAAATCATTGTCAACCTCTCGTGCTCGGGTACAAATTTGATCAGCAAATTCGCTTATAGTAGTACGTGATATTTTCATGCACTGTGTTGCTTTACAAGCCACATATCGTTTACGTGGACCGACACATTTTTCACCACCATTCTGTGGACTGATATTCAAGAATTGTCAGTAAAAAAATTTCATTAACTTTCCGAACCAGGTTGACACTTTTTTACTTTTTACCTTGGATTAGTACAGGTACGCATTATTACTCGAATGCCTGTGCTATCGATACTTCCGTCGTCCCTGTCTTCGGATAGACAACCGGAAGCGCACTCTGAAATGTGCCATCCGCTCCAAGAACCTGCAATTTTTTCATTGCTTCCGCCCGTTCTTGATCTTCCGTTTCTGTTCACGCATCTCCCACCGCGGCACCACTGTCGCGAAATATATATTTATTAACGATCAAAGTTCAAAATTTATAAAAATGTATGAAAAAAAATTCATTGATTTAATCAATTTCAAAAATCTTATTTTATCTTGTAAAATTACTTTATCTTCACCACAGTACGTTCCTTCGAGAGCAGGATGTGACGTCCACGTATATCTTTCTCTCTCACAGTGTATATCTCTGCAAATATCTTCCAGTGGTTGTTGCGTCGAGTGTCTACTGCCAAAACCATATTTCAACATGCACTGATGATCCGAATCGAATCTTTCACCAGGTAAAATACCTTCTGCGCTATGATCGAGTTGGCCGCCGCTGCTACCATGATCAAGAAGACATCTGGACTGTGTTGTTCTGTAAAACGAAAAATCTTCAAGATTGATTGCGATAGTAATTTTGTTACTTGAAGAAAATTGTCATTCAGACATTTTTACCTTAAAAAATTCTTGAGGTAATTTCTGCTGCAGTGTGACCAAGTGATCTTGCCAGAACCCAATGTCGGACTCATTATGTAACTCGTTGGATCACAATCGTTGTCAGACGTTACACCGTCGTGTCTCATTCCCAGACTGAAGAGAATAATTATTTGTAACAATAGATATCAGAAGCAAGTTTTTTTTTGTAATTTTCACTTATTCATATTTTATCTCACTTATGACCAATTTCGTGCGCCACAACGTAAACACTTTCAAAGTGTCTACCCTCGTTCACGGTGCAGCTGCTTGTCTTTGTACACATTCCCGCAACTGGTGCCAGTCCTGTTGTTCGTTATTTTAAGTTTTGTTGTTCAGAACAATAAAAATCCTTGACTCACCTACAACTTGCGAACTGACTTTTCCACGCTTGTTCACCACGTACAAATCTAATCCAGTTAACATCAGTGCGTGATCCCAATGATTCTTGTCTTGATCGGTGCCTGGATTTTCTCTTCCTTGCCATTGACAAAAACTACTTAGATATTTATCTATATCGTGGGGTCTGTGAAGACCAATTGGATCAGCGTGTAAAATTTCTAATCGTTTCAGAACAAAATTTACTATCTGTCCCAATGACGGATCGTGATAAAGCAGTTGGACCTGAAAATTTGCAGTGCTTAATGCCAGGTGGGATTTCATGATTTTTAAAAGACTGCATATTTTCAAAAAAAAAAATTTCGTATCATTACCGCATTAATCATCGCCAAAACAAATCTTATTAATTCTCTTTCAGCGTCTTTTGGATAATTTCGTGACATGTGCTTATATAAGTCTCTGTCAACGAACACTGCCGTTTCCACAAAGATCGGACCGCTATTAATGTTGTCTCGAAGCCCGCGTTTCCTTCTCTTTGTCGATTTTTTACTTGTGCTTTTGTTTTCTTCCAAAAATCCGGCCTTCCCACTATCGAGAATTTTATTATCGTCGATCTCAGCATCCCGGTCCTCGGTCTCGAAATTGATCGAAGGATCCAAAAAATTAATAAATTTTTTATCACTATGATTTTCAAAGTCGCTTTCATTATTTGAATTAAAATATTTCGGCAGTATCCTTTTCGATATAAGATGTGGCATATCGTCAGAAATCTCGCTATAAAATCGATCAGGTAATGGACGAATCATATAATAGCTCGAATCGTTTCCGGCAATGATACCTCTCTGTAAAATAAAAAATATCCATGAACAACAACAACAATAATGAACAATTTAATCAAGACAGAAATTAATTTTTCAACAGTTACAATCCCATTGCAAGTCGATACAGCAATGTCGTCGCCTCTGTAATAACACGAGTACTCCTCTCTGTGTTTCTCCGTAATATCCTCCGTTCCATTTTCATGTCTTTTGAGTAAAATGAATTCCCGCGAGAGTATAGAGTCGCTCGGTGATATTGCACGAAACCAAACGCGACCTGGACCGGAAATTGAGATCGCGTGTTCCCTCGGAGATCGACGCAATCTGCGAACTCTCGGATGTACGATCTCGTAATCCGTGTCTGTAAAGTGAAATAAAAAAATTGCATAAATATATATTTTCTGCAAAATAAATAATATATCAATAAAATAGATTTTTTTTGTAATATTTTCCTAGTATTCATTAATTTTTATACGACTCCTTAAATTAATACATCGAATTAGATCGACACATATGAAAATGAACAATAAGTAAGTTAACGTGTCGACGGTGGTAGATTGACGATAAGAATCTAAAAGTGAAAAAGAAAGTAACATCAGACGTTCCTTGTGGGAACGGGATGTGTTGTGTTATGAGAACCCATATTTTTACATGTGATATTTAATTATCGTTATGCCGCGTGAAATTTTAATTTATGCGTATTACCGGTACTAGTTGCAGTAACAGTGTTGTTGTTGTGTATGATTGACGTTGCAAAAGTGCACATGTGAAATTTACAATGTAATCTTCAACTTTGATAATTCAATTAGCAAATGCAATATATATATATTACAAATCATTTGTTAGAGTCCAACAACGTTCATTACGTAATTATTGTTCTTGTTGCTGTTGCTGACAAAATAACTGTATTAAAAACAATACCTGGTGTTGATCCAATCAATGATTGCCATTCCGTGTCCGATAAGAGTTGTCTAATGTTGTCTTTCGTCACCTGTGAAACAACAACACTACTTTCGTACAACATAAATAATAACGTAAAATTAATGATTGTGCAACAATAATTTTACCTGTCAGCATAGAACAACAGTAAATTGATACTACAACAACATTAAACATCTATGTATTGTATACATAATTTGTACTAAAGTAAAAGCTCTTGGCTAATGTGGGACCAAAGAGATTCACTTTCACGCGTGCTGTATGCTCGCCTTATAGAATTCATAATTTTTTTAATCGCATGCTGAGTAAATGTATCCTAATCTCAAGCCGTAAATTCTTCAACATTCAGGGTCAATTTTGTGAAACAACATTGAAAGGTCTTCAAAAAATTATTAAAAAAAACTCATCCATAATATGTCATTTCAAAATTTTCAAAAGTTTTCAAGCATATCCATTCATTCATTTATCTATTCGGATAAATTGATCCGATTACAAAAAACTTTGTCGACTTCTTTAGGTTGATTATCCATAACCTCTTGACCGGAAGACGTAAATTTACATCGACGTGCGTTAAGCGTGACCACCTGGAGGCCAATGCCTTCCGACTTCCAGCTACGTGCATTTTCTCGGCTACTTCATGGCATAAAAGTGAATTTCACTTTGGTTTCAGATACGTGCATGAGCACAAGTAATAAGTCGTTGAATGAGATATGAAAAAAAATATTTTGTAACATAAGTTAGCTAATTATTATTTTGTTTATTATTATACGTTACATTATTTATTATACTTCATAGAAATACATCACAAATTAATCCTACACGTGTGTATATTGCAGGATACATGCAAATCAAAAAATGCCAGCTGAAAAAATCTTCGTGACATTTCGATGATCTCACATTAAAAAATATTTTCGAGACAAAATTTATATTTTTTGTTCTTCATATTTCAACTTTACAACATCGAAATGTTTTAGGATTTTTTCAGGTCGCGTTTACGACATGTAGAATATGTCCAAGTAACATATGAGACTTGTGGGATATTACGCGTAGGACTTGTAACACGTAATACTTATGATTTTACGTATCGATCGAAAACTAACTTAACTTTTGAAATTCTTTTCCAAAATTTTTCACACATAAAATTCAAATTTAGGGTGAACGTCAATTTCGTCTCGGCGGTCATCTATCCCACGTTAGCAGCGGAAGTCATTGCTGTACAAAACAGGGAGCATCCAGCGTGACCATTTTGTGGAGGCCAATGTCTTCGCCTCTCTCTGACTTAAAGTCGACCGGGAGCTGACGTTTTCTTCGAGACTTTTTTTTACCCGAAAAGTTTGCCTCATTGGACAATGAAAAACCAATGATGCTGAATCATCCGACAATACCGGTACTACG
This sequence comes from Trachelus troglodyta, assembly GCA_030142635.1. Lineage (NCBI taxonomy): Eukaryota > Metazoa > Arthropoda > Insecta > Hymenoptera > Cephidae > Trachelus > Trachelus troglodyta. The sequence goes on from JARQTJ010000356.1 coordinate 1,326,434, forward strand.
GTCTTTACAAAATTACGCCATTGACTAATTAGAAGCTCGATTCGTTGCAGGTTCGACGTACCGTCATCCAATGGTACGTAGGAACAATAATTTTTGAAATTCACAAAATTTTGTTGTATTACTTTATGATAAGATCACTAATGTTGTTGATCGATCCATAGTATTCGTTGAATAGCGTACAAAACTTTGTTGCACAAATTTTTAGTTTTTGTACATGTTGGGTGCAGATGCCAAAATAATAGTTGTACTTCAATCAAGTTCGCAGAAGGACTCGAACGTTTATCATAGTTAGTAACTAGAGCAGCATAAGTAACAACTATAGCAAGTAGGTAAATGCGCTCTGAACGCATATTTATGGCGTTGCACCTGCATTTTCCTTTTGTTCATTGTTTTATCGCGTGACTGAACGCGAGCGAAATATTGTGAAAGTATCATTGAATCTTTCAGTTCATCGAAAGCTGTATAAACATATATATTTGCTTTTCTTCCAGATATGAATATTTGATGATGCGGAATGATGTGATCTCAATTCACAAAAAGAAAATGTTCAAGGTCGTTACGATAAGAATCGGTACTTGAACTTGCCACTGCTTGCGAAAGTGAGTGACAACTTCCTTTTTATCACTGGTGTGAAAATCTGTAATCGATCTCGTAAAATCACTGAAACTTCATTCGCTATACCGGAAGACCGTATATCCTGCGTCTTATCTTGGCTTTCGCCGTATCTTTTCTTACATCTTCCGGCAGTTTTTTGCATGCTTCAATTATTTTTAAAAATTTGCACGGCGTGGCGCACTTTTTGCGAAATTTACCTCTATGCGCATTTTTTTATCTTCTGTGCGAATCGTTTAACTCGAACGTGTTCGTTAATGTGATTTTTTTAAGAGAATTTTTTTTCCATTTCTGCAAAAGCACCGAAATTTTATCTCTCAGTTTGACATCGTGCGAAAATCCTTTCGTATTTTTACGCGACATGAAGATTATCCTTCTGAGACCTTGAAATCGAGGATGTTACATTCGTTTCGCGTGAGAGCAAAAACACTCCGCTTGTTAAAAAAAAATTTATTCTTATTATCACGATTTCTGTTAGTCGTGTATCAGTCTTACGAATTTTATGCTTCGCGATTTTTTTGGTATTATGGAGCGTAATTTCGAAAGTCATTTTTTTACATAAATTCATCATTCGTTATGAACACAGGTAATTAGATAGTTGAGGTATTATTTGATTTCTACGATGAAATGATTATTGCAATGACGAAATGGCAATTAAAAAAAAGGAAACTTTACCGTTTCGAAATCATCGAAAATAAGGCATTGAATTGTTAAGAATTTACACGGATCGAGTAACCTAATGAATATCCAAGTTTTGTGGTTTTTCAGTGGAAATCTGCTTTGCGATCTCTTAAATGTGCACATCTATGAACGGGTAGAGGTCGCACAGGTTGTTCAGGATAATTATCATCTGACACCGGAAGTCAATTACCCATAAAATAACACGTGTCGAATATAACATTAAACAGTTTACAATTAAAAATTATGACACTGAAATAAAGAAGACTACTAAATATAAATTGTAAAATATAAAACACTTAATTACCTCAATTTTAATTATACATCAATCATTTGTTGGTACTAAATTTTCCATAATAAAATGATACTCATTTCTAAAATTTTAACCGTCACAACAATGTTGTATCCGAAGTGTACCCATGCATCCTGCACGTGTTGAAATCTGTCGTAAAGCATATATACATCAACACACTTCCGAATGTTCCAAAATGATACTAACGACGGACAACACCTTTCAATGGTCGGATATGTAAATCGTGCTTGTGCAAAGGTCACTTAAACAATGAAAATACAGGATCTACAATGGTGTTGTATGTAATGGTTTGGAACCGAAAGATTTTCATACGAGTTGTACTAATTTAGAATTAAATACAATAACAATTTGGAAATAATGGTAAGTTTTGAAAAAGAATTATAACTATTTTTATAAAAAAAAATGACAAAAAATAAGTTATCAGATTTCATTTTTAATATACGGATGCTGTGACCAACTAGTGTCAGGGTACCTTTAATGACAGTCAAGTACCGTGGTAGCTCATAACAAAGCATAGCAAAGGCTACGTTTCCGTAGTATCCAAAATGTCCCAGTGTTATTTTCTTAACGCAGTTAGTAGAACGTGGCAGTAAAAGCTAACTGTTTTAACACCGTATAGGATTAATTAGTCCTGTAGCAACTGTGTTAATTCGAGGCCAAATGTGTTAAAATAAAAAAATTCATAAATATTTTTTTTCCAAATACAATAACACACGAATATAATTTCTCTGAGATATTTTGTTATTGGCGATACCAATATATCTCGCAATCGTATTACGATTACGAATTATAAATAATGAACTGTCATTTTTTAACGTTTTCATAAATTTTTTTACTCATTTTACAACAGTCCATAGGATTTTCAGTATGGTGAAAATGCGACGCTGATAACACATGTGTAATTCTGTGCATAGATGTGCACGCGTGTGATACTTCGTGCTTGTGTCGCAAAACGGACATAGGAACCACTCCAATTATAACGCACAACAGCGTTAGACTATTCAGGGTTCGATTCAGCGTCATTCATTACCTCATTACATTTCACTAGAATTATTTGATACGTTTTTGTACGCGGACGATGTGCCAAGGCTGTTTCGCCCGGTTCGACAAACAATAGAAGTTGTGTGGCCATTTTGATTGTTAGCTTCAGATTGGATTTAATATGGTTGTGATTAAAAATGAAAATTTTGAAATTGAAAGTCAAGGAAATATGATTGATTTTATATAAAGGTCCAAACTTTTTCTATCACCCACTATACAATTTACGTATAATCAATAAAATTGGTACAGCTAATATTGTTGTACAATAGGATTGTACCGTTGTTGTTTTTGTTTAATAAATACCAAAGAGATTAACGACAGGGTTGAGCGATCGTGACCGATCATGGTGAAAATGAACTTCAACTAATTGGACACGGTTGATTAAAAATTTGTTCAACAAATTTTTGTGTACGCTGGATGAAAATTCGAAAATGATGCAGGTTTTATTAATTTAATGGATTCACTATAATAATTTATTTGTAATATATATCTAAAGATCACATATTATATGTATATTATAATATATTTTATTCACCTGTGTAGTGTCTCCCTGGCAGATTATAATGTAGACAAGAAATAGTTCAATATTTAATATCCACTTCATGTCATCACTGATAGATAAATATTTTCTTTTTTTTTATTAAATTTTATTTCACTTTTTCCTATTTATGGTATTTCGAACGTTTGAATGCGAATGTATTTTTATCGCAGAGAACAAAATTTATTCGCAATTTTGCAATTTCAATGTTTAGACTAAAAATGTATTTGAAACGGCGAGAAAGGATTTTGCTTTACGCGGAATGTTGCGGATGGCAAACCAGCTGGCTACTGAATGTGTTACAGTTTGGATGAGGTAACTCCCACTCGTAGAGAAGAAGAATCCCCCTTCCTGTTCCTCCAGTAAATTATTTATGCATGTGCACCAGCTGCCATTTTCTTTACTGCCAATTTTATTAAAAATTTGGACAGTATGATGAAGGTGTTGCTCCAATTGCATAATAGTGTTAAGAAATAAAGTATTTGATTAATTGAAATTGAATTTGGACTAGAGGAATAATAACAATATTAGCATCTTAATATTTAATAAACATTTTTGTTATTTACATAAGCATACTTATCGATGAATTATAATCCACATAATGTTTAATATCGAATAGATAGTTCGGCGAGGTAAAATTTAATAATTGTAAAATTTTTGTAAAGTTTGTTAATTAAAAAAAATTGTTAGATCGTCAGGTCACTTTGGGGTACATGTTAATGGCAATTATAAATTTTAATAATTTAGTGACGTGGGTTCACAAAGTTGATTAAAACGCGTTTATAGTCTGTTGATTAAATGTTGAACGCTGTGACAGGTGCTTTACGGTTATAGACAATTTTAATAAATAATGAATAGTACAGGTGTATGTATATACAGAAAATTCCTTATATCAGTAACAATGGCTCGTGAGGAGATGCGATTCATTGTTGATGAACAAGTCAAAAAATGATTGGATAAAAGATTTTGTTGAGACTTAAGTATCGAATCTGAAAGAAATGAATCAAATTTACATACATAATAATTAGCAAAAACGAAAAACATATGTTATTGTGCAAGTGATTTTTGGGAATATAAAAATTTGTCTATACTTACTCTTCGGTAAAAAAATCTTTTGGATGCATAAAACTCTTTCGCAATGAGATCCCAGAAAGTCTTTGGTCCACGGGTTCCCGTGTATCGTAGAGACTCGGGGCCTGACAGATGATGCCCAAAGTGCCCCCAAAGCAAGCGATGGTAAAAACCCAGAGAAAGAATCTGTCAAGGACCATAGCCACGAATTTCCAATCTTCTATAACCTAAAAAAAAATTGAGCCGACGTCTAAAAAAAATTTAAGGACCCACACGAATATTTTTGCAAAATACGAGAATTATGAATATCATCAAAATCAATTGATATAATATCCTCTTATAAAATCGTCACCTCGTTATCCTTGTCAGCATCCTTAATATGTTGAGCAATGAAACGGACGCCTTCAAGGGCCGATATTACTTCCGGTGATAAATGTCTTGGCATTGTGTTTTCGCTATCAGTTACTATATTATATTTAAACATAAAATATATTAATATATTAATATAATTCGTATATCACGTACACTGAGCATCGACAATGCCTAGAAGTGGGGACCATAGCCAAGAACCAATTTGCCAGCATCCCCATTCCAGATCATCAATATATTTATAAATATTTATATATTTATATATTTATATATCAGTCAATAAAATATTAAATTCAAATATATGCTCACTTGACGCATGGGGCATATGTCGATGTTCGTCGTCCCGTATGCTTTTGTAAGCGGAAGTGACGCTTTCAAAACCGTCTGGGCTTCCCTTCAATTCGGACGGGTAATCGCTCACGCTGTCCCGGAAACTGCATACGCAATCGTGATTCCAGATATCGATACTGCATTAGGTTTTTTTTTTCACTCAAACGAACAAAAACGAAGCGAAACTTGGAGTCTGGTAACTTACCTAAAATCCACTTCGTTCGTATAACCACTATCCATATATGTGTCATCGTACTCAGGTGTGGAATATGGGGTGCGACGCATCATTAAAATTCGTGGCATCCAATTTAAAAAAACTTGTTTGACCCAGGGTGACATATTATGAGTAGACGGTGACCTGGTGTTAATTAAAAAAAATTTTTATTCCAAAAATCAAAATTTATTCATTAGGATACTTACCGGAAGTGAACGTTTAGAACGCAAACAGTTATCCATATGGATAAAGTTACAAGGATCATAGTAAATAATAAATATTTCCCTAGCAGTGGTATTGCCAATGACGTTGGCGGAATGATTTCTGCCAGAAGTAAAAAGAACACTGTCAATGACAGTAAGATGGAGGAACACAATGAGACCTGTGGAATTTGAAAATTTGATAATAAATTTCTTTACAGAATAATTTTCAAAATTTTATCTACTTCGATTCGACTATTGATAATAATTAAATTACCTTTTCCCCAGAATCACTTGGTAGATAAAAGACCAGTACGGTTAGGAATGTGATGCCCACACACGGTATTATAAGATTAACGGTGTAGAATAAAGTTTTTCTTCTCATGGTAATGTTGAACGTGATATCTGTACAGTTAAGCATACTTTTGTTGTACCGTGACAGTCATTAAATCTTAATTAGTAGACGTCGAGAGCATTAACTGTTGTTCGAGACATTATTATCTTATCAGTCTTTTGTACGTACAATTTTACTATTTAAATAAAATAAATTTAACAAATATATATAAATATCACGCTTAGTCCCTGCTACATATTTTTTTACGTATAATTATTTCGCGATTATCATATGAACGCATAAAAAAGTACTAGTCATTTTTTTTAATTTGATTTTTTTTTACCTGAATAAGGTTCAGTACAACAAGGGTAGTACTCCTCGTTACGGGCTGCTGGTACTTCGAGTATATCCCATTCGACAGACAAATAAAATTCGCTCAAGTCAATTCCAACGGGCACCAAATTGCTGCCAGCTACTTGTTCCATGTGCTTAAGGTCTACCTGTTTTGTATAATTTGTTTTTGTTATACAAAATTGCACAAGGCTTGCCAATTTTCATTCTGACAACCGACCTGCGCGCCATTGTACGTCCAAGAACCAAATTTCATGATGCATGATTGTTCATCAAACGGAAAATACTCGACGTTTATCTCGCAAGACGATTTATAAATAGCTGGCGGTTTCCATGCAACTTCACCGGTGTACTTCAAAGTTGCTTTGGTCATCAGCGTCACCTCGTAATTGCCATCAGCACTGATAAACAAGAAAAAATAGTTTAATTATGTTTTTGTAAAGTTTCAACAATTTTTTTCTTCAAAAACAACATACGTATACAAAATTTTGTTTTCTGTTCTATGTCTTACTTGTTGTACAGGACGATGTCGGGTAGCCATATGTTTTCCGAAGGTACATACAGCATCTCAACACCTCCGTATTCATTCGGATCCCAACGTAGTTTGTAATCGAACCATTTCTGCGTAAACGTGTAATCAGATTATTATGGATAAATATTAATTAATAATTAATGGATATTGTTTAAATAAATTTTATTGTTATGTCGAATGTTTTATTAAAAGGTTCTCACCTGCTCTACCCATACGTTAGTTGTCATCACTTGATTTTTTAAATTCTGTAAAGAAATAATATAATTATTAAATTGTTTATTATTGATTGTGGTTGATTGTACAACACGTAGTTAGACTTTATTAGATTCGATGTTGACAAACTTAAAATTTCACATCAAGGTAAATATATATATTACCATTTCAATCAATTGCGACAACTTCAACCCCAACCAAACAGTTAATGTTTCTGTGTTGTTGATGACTGGTCGAATTAATCTGTTGTAGTTCGATAACAAATCATCATAAAGCCTTTTCGTGTCGGGATTTGCTTCGAAATGTTTTATATGGATAATACCTGCGATATAAGCATTGTTTATTTATTTATTTTTAAAAAATATATGAAGCGTATAGAGTTGTTTGCTATGACTTGCTAGTAATTAATAATCGAAACAAACAACAAACGTAATTTATAAAAATATATTTGCCAAAAAGGAAGAAAGAAGAAGAAATTTTGTATCGAAGTATTTGACATGTTGCACTTGTATGGGTGTTTCGAAAGGGTGTATCCAATGGAAACAAGAAGGGTTGTCACGAAGACTTACCTTGTACGATGCTGAACAAAGCAAACAAGAATATTAATTTAACTCGCATGTTGAAAATCTTGTACAACAAAAGCAATTAAAAACGATTAAAGCTACGAAGACTTTAGATATGATAAGAACACGGCAATGATGATACTGCGGCCATCAGAACGTTGAGGCGCAGCATCCCTTTGGTTTAAGGTCGATATTCGACGCTGGCGCCGCGACGCTCGTATGCAGTTATGAATTTTCAAAATATATTTTCACAAATTTTTTTTTATATTTATTTAAAGTCACGACGAGACCGTTTATCATTAACAGTTCTGGATAATGTTGATAAATTATTATCTTTCATCAGTAATTATCCTGTGATACTTAAATAATTCCAAGAACAGTCTAAGATAAGTCATTTAATTAGAAATACAGTCAAGAAATATAATTTATCTGTAAATTTGTTTTATTTCAAAAATAATTTTTTTCTCAAACTACTGTGCAGGTAATGTAACTTCTTTACCGACCAAACTGAGCACGTGTTTCGTTTAGTTTGCACAGGAGTCACTGATGGCAGCACGCGTCCTTACGTTAAATATAACGAAAATACAATTATTATCTTCAAAATTTCAAAAAACAACCGTTTAATAAATCCAATAAATAAAACTATTTCCTAACTCGTCAAATGCAGTGCATTTGATTTCTATTTTCAACCACATAACACGTCTTATCGTTGAAAAATAGTAAGTTTAAGTATTTGTCACGCTCAAATGACAGAAAAATAAAACGTCATCTTAAGTCTGACGTCTTCCTTTATATAGGACCATACTGAGAAATGTCGCTTCACTTACTTCTTCACAATACCCATGTTTATCTCCTTTGAATTTTCAGATGAATGGAAGTTCGACCTGAAGTTGTTTCACCCCCTGTGACGTAGTTGCGTATAAAAAAGTTTGCGAAATAATAAACCTCTTCACGCCACAGTCTCGCTGAACATGTAAGTCTTTATTGTGCGAATATAATGCAGACAACGTAGCGGGGTGATTTTTATTAAGTCAGTGCTTCTCAATTTTGGAGAAGATTATATCCTGCATAAAATATTAACATTTTAATGAAATTTCATATCCAATTATTATAATTCCCAGGTAGTAAATAAATTTCGCTAGATCTAGCATTGCTATTACAAACAAACAACACGATCGGCTTTCATTAGCACAGCTTTGATTTAATTTAAAATTATAATGATTATTGATTACTAAGTTTATTATAGTTATCAGATAATAAATTAAATTATACAAAAGCGTAAATAGTTACTAATTTATAATTACATTTGACTTGTCAATTAAAAATAATTACTTCTAAACAATTGTAACAAGGTGCTATATAAACTACCACAAAAAACACCAATCAGCCTTGGTTAGCTATGATGATAGGCAAGTTGAAATATACATAATTATTTGCAATTTAAATTGCAGCTGGATCATAAAAAATAAGATATCTGAAGTCCACTGCTTGTAATAAAAGACAGTTATAGAGTGTTCAATTTAATATTTTTATTTTTTATTCACATACCCCATTAAGTCAATCGTAATCACTTCCGAGCTCGATGAAAATTTGCAAACTCACATGAGATCAGGATCTGCAAACTGTAGTCGATAAATAAGGAAAGGAATTCGAGTGTTCAGCCGTGTTCAGTATTTCGCTTGTATCGATTGACTTTTAAATTTATTGATAGTCAATTAAAATTCAACTCTTCTCATGAAACGACTGAACGTATTGACAGGACCCACCAGGTTCTCCATAAAGACGTATAAATACATATGTATGACTAGAAAAGAAGGTTTATACGTGGGACGAACCAATTTGTCTTTTCAATTATTAAAGAAATATAATTTATGCCTGACAAAGTCACCCTAATGATATCCTCGTTATAGATGCATATACGATGCATATATGATCCATATGAAACGACCTTTAGCTACGGCGAACGATCCTCCTCAAGATTAGGACTGGAAGTTAATAGGGCCCAATGGCGATCGACTATTGACAGGCGGATCATCATCATTTCAGGACTGGCAGCAGCCCGGTAGGTATATTGCAAGGAATGATAAATGAGCATATGTACATATGTATATATAGTTATAATACACAGATGAATATATTGGTCATATATGAAAGTGCATATAAATATACCAGATCATTTTACCAATTAACACCATATGCATCGTTTTATCACGATTTTCATGAATTTTGTTCGACGAATTGACATACTCAAAAGAAAGGAGATATTTTGAAATAAAAAATTTTTACATAATTTTTGACACCTCATTTTTCTCGACCGATAAGTAACAGTTTTTTATTCGAAGTACAGTCGCACGAGAAAGTTTAGGGTAAAATTGATAATTTTTTTTCTTAACTGATTTTCATCTCCGAACACGACGGAAGCAGCGTTCTGGCATTGTCGACATTTTGTCATTGCCAGATCAAGACAATGAACAAAGAAATGCCGACTGTACACTTCGTAGATAAGGCTGCAGCCACTGCATCTTCCCAAGTGCAACGATACTGATGATAATTCACAAAGAAGAAGCCACCATATTTCTTAGTTGCTCGACGCAATTTACATTTCTTGTACATTTAGATTGAGGTGACGGTGGGAGCATTTCCAAAAAAAGCGTTGCTCATGATAGAATTATGTTAATACGAAAAGCGTCTATTTTATCTTCTACTTAAATTATGGTAACAACGACAGTGAGCCGCAGCTATTAACGTTAATGGTGTCATTTACTATCGAATCTTTTTAACGAAATTATGATAACGGCACTGGAATTATATTAACGATAAGACATTTTTTCTTACGGTTTTTTACCTGTTATGTAACTGCCATAAGACAGGAGTAATTATTTACTAATACAACAACATAAACATGCAACATAAATTCATAGAATCCTACAATCGTCCGTCTTGTATATGATCGATCGTGAAATTATATAATTTATTGGTACAAAATCGATTATAAGTAATAATACGATAAATTACGACGTTTCGTCTGATAAAGAATTATAAATTAACTATACTTGGTAGCGGAGTGCATTTATCACTGAAAATTACAGTGATTAAATTTATTAAGTGTAATGCAAATCGATTCATTATCACAGCAGTTAATTCATATCGGTACAATGATATCGTAGATCCTTCTTGTAGATCTTACTTATAGATCAACGTAGATCTACAGGTACGTTGGTACCTGTTCCTCACAGCAGGTTAATCATTCACTCTCATGCCAGCCTTATACCATTAATACTTGTTAGGTTAGCATTGTGGGTTTTAAATCTGGCGCCATCTTATATGGGTTACCGAAGATCTTTCGTGAATTTAAATTCATCTGATATTTTTTCATTGAAAATATTTTTGTTCTTTTGTTCTTACGAGAAAAATGTTTATTTAATTAAATCAAATTGAATAACGCAGATTACTTGATATTTTGCTTGATAAGAAATGTTGGTTTTTATCGTTTGAAAGTTGATAATTGATAATCGACAATTGATAATTGTGAGTGCACTTGTGGAAAGGCCATTAAGATATTTTATTAATGACAATTAATTAGTCCACATAATTAATATTTACTTCAAGACAAGAATGCACTATGTTAAAATTTTAGATTTTCCCGAAAACAATTACAAGCTTGAGATAATACAATCTTATTGTTGGTAGACTTGATTATGTTGATAACAATAAATCGTACCAATTTCTTGAGTAAATATTAAAAATTTGTTAACCGTATTTAGTTTGTGTTTGTCGATGAATAATTAATAATTCATCATCAAGACTTGAGAGTCATTAATTTCTGTCAATTTACACAGCTTCTTTTATCTCACCGAGAGATTGAGTCTGAATAACAAATTTGGAACAGGAAGTAAATTCGTTTTGACGCAGATGCTGAATTTCCGGTAATGTAAAACAGGTTCTTTCTGTATCGAAAAATTATTTTCACATTCGCTATACAGAAATTGAATAGCTAAGTATAGTCAGGTGCAACATTATTCCCAAGCGATGAGGTACTTAATATCCAAACAAAGTTATCTGTGCACGAATCTTATTGTATTCTACAAAAAAAAATATAAAATTTAAATGGTACTTTATACGAAAATTGAATTAGTACATGAAAATTCATGGTTACGTGTAACGAGATGAGTAATTTAAATACTCAACTTGTCACACGGTTTTACATGTCGTTTGTTAAATAAATTCCGTTTTTTTTTACTGAAAATTATAATATCGTTTTGCATACAGAGGATTAGTCTATATTGAATTTGTATAGTTTATGCCTATGCACACATTTGTGTTTAACGAGCGTCGAGAAGCATTGGAGTGAAACAGTTGGTAAAACTGTATAACTAAACTTCTACGTATATTTAAGGTTTTATAGTTCGTTGCTACACCGCCACCGTAAAATGATGGCGCTATGTTTATGGGAGCTGGTGATCATTGTAGGAACTACGGAGAGACACGCGCAAGCGTATTTATGTTTTAGCTGCCCATAACCTAAAGGCAAATAGTAAAAGGACGTATTGCGTGAGACAATAATACATAGTTTGCTTAGCAGTTGCCGAACATCGTAAAAACTTGACTGATTAGACGAGGAAAAGAAATATTTTTCGCCATACTGTAAACCGTATTAATGCACGAAGATAAAAATTGTTTGTATAAAAATAATAACACAATTATAGTTTGCACTTTTTTGAACTTTCTTTTACTTCTCTTATAAGTTTCGTACATCCGGCCGCTCGAGATCTCGCCGTAATTCACTTGACACTGACTAAACTTTGTGCCAAGAGAATAACCGCGGCCGAGCGGCTAAAATTAATCGTAAAAGATAACGTATTTTAACTAACTAAAAAACTTACTCTGATCAATTGAACGTGTGAGGATTCGACTGTGAAAATTTTGACTCTCACGAATAACGCGTAACGTAAGTAAGAAGTTGCTATAATTTTTTCTCAATTTAAATACATAACTGGACAAAAATATCAAATTATTATATAATAATTAACGTGAACAATCTCCAGCACTCTTTGGTCATAATTTCTATATAATTTTATAATTTTACAGAAAATCAGAACAAGATTTATTTTGGGCAGCTCGTAACTTCAGATGTAAGTTCAACGGGGAGGGATAGGCCACTCCCCCCCCCCCCAGCTTGAACTCTGACCTAACGACTCCTGGGTGCTATTCAACTTTTTTGTTTGTTCTCTCTCTCTCTCTCTCTCTCTCTCTGTTTTTTATAAATTTAACCAAGACAATAAAATTAATCAAAGCGTCATCCCTTACGTTCTTGGGCGTAGGGGTGGTGGGAGGACAGGATCATGGCACCAAGGGAAATACTGCGCGAAGAACAGTAATAAAGAGTCCAAGGGGTGCGCGTGGTTAGGTTATGGGGCGAAGGGTCTGCCGTAGGCTGTAGGGTGGTGATGAACAAAAGTAATTAGCGAGTTGGTTGCCAGAGAGAGAGAGAAAGAGACTGTGAGAGTGTGACAAACGATCAATGTACAAGATAGAGAATAAAGAGAGAGAGAGAGAGAGAGAGAGAGAGAGAGAGAGAGAGAGAGAGAGAAAGGGTTGAAGCCAAGAAGATTAGTTGAGTGAAACGAAAGCTGTCATCGTCCGCAAGTACATTTTGCCACGTTACTTCGTTCTGTCACGGTATAACCCTGCTTCTGCTTTTCCTGCTCCTCGTGTTTTCACGTTTTATACGAAGTAGTATAACAAGAGGGGTTCTGGACACGGATTCCTGCAACAACATTCACCGACACTGTGAGAGAATTCGAAGGTTCGCGTCCATGCTAAATCGACGTCTTGGGCACCCCTGATTTTGAGGAATGACGGTACAAGGATCACCGATTCCACTAATCGAAGGTTGAATCTAGGAATTTTACGTTGGATTCCAAGAATGTTACCCCCGATTCTGGAAATCGCAAAGGATAAAAAACCTAAAAGGTTCTAGAAGCTTCTAGAACCTTTGAGGGTTCGTGTCCATGCTAAAAAAGTGTCGATAAATGTCGGTGCACGAATCTATGTCCAGAAACCTCCTTGTTATCCTACCATACGAACCCATTGAGCTTTCACCCTACGTGAAATCATAAACGTTAATTCACACGCGCGAAAGAATTGAAACTAAGTTTAAATATTCTTTATAACGATTACAAAAATATACAGAGACACAAAAACTTAATTTTCACCACTTGCATAAAGGTTTACATATCTTCGTACATCGCGCTGCGTATGACGGGTTGTCCACTTGCAGGCGATTTAATACAATCCTATACTCGAAATATTTAAAAGCTCCTATAATATAGATAGTACCAACGATAAATATCGAAAGTATTCTTAAGTGGTCAATAAAATATAACATTTTTAAAAATATTTCACTCCACAGTCATTCCCCATAAATAATATATTGCGTCTAGATAAGGCTTCTAACGCACAAAATGGCACCAGTGAGCGATAGATTAATCAGAGTCGTATTGTAGGTAAGGAGCTCCAAAGAAAATAATAAATAAACCTGTACCAGTCGGAGAATCAATGTGGCGGCGTGGTGGCACTCAGCACTGTTCACTGTTCAGCGTTCCATTTCACTGGCAAACCTAGTCGAACTCCTGTGGATCGTGAGTTCATACGTAGCTGCTACTACACAGAATTATATATATATATATATAACACAGAGTTACATAGTGTGACTGGTGGTCCTCGGACCAAACTCTCCCCAATCCAAGCCCAAACAACCTTTCTCTTTGGGCTGCAGCAACGCGGGTGTTATTTACAACTGCGCGACAGCCCAGACAAGCGTGGAAGTTTTTTAACGGCAGTCGCCATTTTTTTTTAAATTCGATTTATCAAAAGCTCTCACAACGTTCGGATACCGGCGACGTGGAACGAAGACACTTTTAGAATCCGTGTTACTAGCTAAGGCTAGCGCCCGTCGCAGTAGACAGTTCCGTGGCTAATCGGACAGAAATTCAGGAAAATATCACCAGTTGGTTTTTATACCTTGTTCTTCAAGTAGTTTTTTATTGGGACGTGTTTTCACCTTTTTTATCCATAAAAAAAGGATGAAAAAGTTAGCTGGGATTCAGGGGATCAGGTCTTAATACTTGTTATGGGTCAGACTAAGTTGAATCGGTGACGTATATATCTATATGACGTCATATCACATGCATCGTGTATGGCAACTTTGATATGAGGATTATTTATACATATATATTTATTTCTATCTACCTTCATACATAACTACTCCTATTTTACTTGGTCCTCCATTCAATTTTTATTCAATAAATCAGTCCGACGTTCCGCGCAGAATTGGTTTCCTGCTGGACCGTTCCTGTGAATGCATGAAATATACTGAATGTCTGCGTTAACTGAGGACATCGATCCTCCATTACGGATCTGTATTACGAACGTACAGCTTTTTCGAATCGGATTCCCGTTTAGTTTTCCTTTTGCAAATTCGTATCTTCCCGATGGGTAACAGCAAAAAGTTAAAAAAAAATTCGTCGAACACCAGCATCCCCATTTAATGTCCTACATACACGATACCTTTTTCGTTTGAAGAATTGGAAAAAAAACATTTCACTCGTTCCACGCACATATCATTTTCTCGTTACCGATCGATTCGAATTTCGGTAAATTTGTTACATGAAATTGGCCATTGTCCGCACAGAAACACGAGCCGAAATTTAGCGGCAAGAAAATTTACAATGCTCGCACCCGATAGTACCAGGAGTGAACAAGATATGGTTTTCGATTATAAATTTCGATACGAAGTATAAAAAAAATTAATTAAGTTTGAAAATAATTTCAATTTTTGTCAAAAAAATTCACGCGCATTGCTACGTATTTTTTTTCGCCCCATACACACGATACCGTAAGGACCATCGATTTACGTAATGGCGAAAGAACGTGAATAAATTTGACCCATAACTCACTGCTGGAAATACAATGAAGATGGTCAGAAATTAGCACAAGTAATTAGAGGTTGTTCGGTGTCTAATGGAAATACTTGATCTTGTCGTAAGCACATCCGGGAGTGTCTGTTCAGGCACTGCTCTGCATAGTTCCTATGCCCGGCAAAGTTACATATTAACATTTGAAATGCATTGGATGCCAACTTGAAACCGTCTGCCAGAACGAGCAGTCGTATAAATAGACAGAGTCGTAGAACATTCGCACAAGAGGTAAGCTAAAATTTGCAGTGGTCTTCGTTAAAACGTTTTTCTTATAAACGAGTAAAGTTTCGAGGGTCGTCGAAAGGGTCCAAACTAGGGAGTAGCTGTCCTCACGAAAAATACGTTAAGGAGTCCTTAGATAAGTGGTACAAGGATTATGGCCCCAGGACCAATTGATTTTAATAAAGAGACCAGAGGCCATTTTGACTTTCGACGTGGACCAAACAACAGATCACATTGTCAAGGACCAATGGCTAAAAGTTAAACAATACAAAATAAGTTCCCACAGATAAATATCATCTGGGTCAATGTATAGGTCTGATGTTTTGGGTTTGATCCTGATCGGAAGTCCGGTCTTAATCTATGTTGAATTAAAAAAATTAAATTGGGATTGAATGGATAGCGAAGTTTCACTGGATCGATAAGTTCTGTCAAAGTTCGTAAAATGGGTCGGAGTAGGTAAAGGGATGAGTTTCTCATATTGTCGTGAGCGTGAGAGCGTAAAATCCGCAACGTTGTTACTTTAGCGTTGGACGATGATTCGATTCTCAAGAATTCGATGGGGTAAGGAAGGGTTGAAGGGTTAACGCTTTGCCACGGTACACTGGCTGACAGTGTCTGACAGTGGCGTAGAATCGGTTCAAGTGGGGTGGAGGTGATAGGGGGTTGACGGTACGCTGGGGTAGTGGCGTTGACGCTAGTGCCGGTAGCGTTGGCGCTGTCGAGAGGACAGGGAAGAGGGTTGGGAGATGGTGGTTTATATATATATACTGTACTAGGGTGTTGGTTGCTCGAGTGGTCCATAAGGGATGAAGACGGGGGTGTCACGGGGTGAGAAGCTGGATGGATGAATCAGCAAGCGAGCAGACAGAGGTCTCGGCTTTTGGCAGAGAGGAACTTTGAGAAAGCTCACAGAATCCAATTATTCGGCGTTACGCTAGCTGGACCATGTGAACAAAGTGATACGTATATCAGCGGCAGTTAGGTGGCGCCTATGATGGCCACGAAGTAATCGTAATACAAGAAAGTCTCACTTACATGAATCGATGTCTAACCTTTGTTCCGATAGGAGTTTGGACTCTGTACTTTGTTGCCATTGAGTTAGGTTAGGTTGTGCTGAGTTGGGTTTAAGGTTAGATTAGGTTAGACTAGGTACGGTGCCCCAATGACTATAGTCCGCGATCGTTCGTAATGGCTTCTAGTGGCTCCCTTTTACGTTGAGGGTGGCACATGGCAGCTTATAAGTCTCGCGATAGCGATTATAAACGACCCTTTAGATTCACTTGCCGGTGCCAAACCGCAGCGCCACGCACGGACAGACGGTGAAATATAGGAAAGAGTGGTTTTAATCGCGACGACGCTGACGACTTTTCTTCTTATTTAAGATATGCAAAGCGTTTGAATTCACGTGAGGAATATTTTAGGCGAGTTAAAAGTCGAGCAAAGGTGACCAATTTCGTACTCGAAGATCACTACGGGTAATTTTGTGAAGTCATTCGCGAGACGCCACTAGGATTCTAGGTCGGTTTTAGGTTAGGTTACGCGGAGACTGCTAGTTTCTAGGATTTACGGGTGGCGCTGCAATCGCGATGCCATTAGTGTTATCGTGGATTGAAAATTCAGCATTTCAATAAAGCCTTATATCCAGACGATCGATTGTTCTTTTTTTTTTCGTGAAAATAAAGATTGAATTTCTTTAACCGTCGTGATCTGTTATCGCAATGTTGTGACCGCTAGCAGACGACGTTCCACGAAGACACGATATCTCGTCAGTTCGGCTACCATTAATTAATTATAACTTCCGATGAATATCAAACGAGTGTTCGAACGGTTTGATTTATCGAGGGTTATACTATAATTCGGTTAGTTATACCGACACCATGCATAATTCATACGATAAATACAAATAACACGGTAAATTACTAGCTCGAGCGGAGACGAGTCAGATCCCAATCAAACGTTCCCGCGTTACGTGAGCTTTACAGGCATTGATTGGGGTTATTGGCCATTGACTTTCAATGTTTTCATCCCTTTTACCTTGGACCTTCTTTTAGTTTATTTTTCTTTCGACCTTTCGCCTTCTAACGAAGTAATTCCGTAGCCGCAGCTTCCAAGTTATTGGTCCACGCGCGTGATGGCACTGCTTCTTTCATATCCTTTGAACGATACAGAAATAATAAACAATAAAATTAATATCTTATTATATACAAATATTCTACGGATTATAAACGCGAGAAGAAAAATTGCAAAATAATAGGCGTTAACAATATTTAAATGATTCATAAGCCGATAAAAAAAATGTTCTTTTGAAATTCTTGCCGATGGCGTTGACGGATCCGTAACGCACTGGGCGTTCAGCAAAAACCTATTCGAAGAAGCGATTGCCTAATTCGTTTAGCGTGGGCCAAAATGGAGTCTCTCGTTGGATATTCTTTCACTCCGTAAGGCCGATCTTTCGCTGTTGCTTGGGAAGTGCACGGGAGGTCAAGAAGCGCTTGCGTCATTAAGTCATTACGGTCCTTTCAGGTCACAGACCGATTTTGATCTACGTAGAAGTTACCCACCTAATTCTTATAAATTCCGTGGATCTTCTGGATCAATCGAAGATTCTCATACCTCATCGCAATGATCAAGCAGTTTTATCTCACCTTCGCCTCTGCCATGTATGGCAATGGATTTCGTATGTGCCAATAGGAATTTTGTCAATTGAAATTTCGATACTTTATAATCCATACGGAAGGTCTGCCAGTAACTAAAATAAAGAAAAATTTTGCAATTAAGATTTTATTAATTTTTTTTATAAAATACACATTTTATTTCACAAGAATATATACTCTTACCGAAATTTTAATGATACATGAATGATTACTGTAATTACGCCAACGTCCCACCCGGTAGTCAGTTTGTATTGTACACGTGTACATATGCTATATATATATCCACAGCATGTAAAGTTGTGTTTTGGCTTTCTCCGAAACGAAGGTGTTCCCCTTTATATTTTAAGATTTCCTATCGTTGGCCTTTATGAAGATGGGCAGACTGAAATTAAGAGTGAGGTTACTGGTAGCTCGGGGTAACAAGTGTCGAAATTCGAATAGAAAAAAAAGATACACTTTACATAATCTATGAGAAAAAAGTGTATATTGAAAAAAAAATTTATATTTGCAATTAATTCTGTTAAGATTGATATCAATATCTGATTTTGGAGGCTAATATTAATTAGACTACTATTTCTAAACGATTCTTTGTGCACGCGTTCACAATGTACTATTCTTGATTGAAATACGAAACGACGAAAGGAACGTACAAGTAGGTCGGGCAGGACGGAATCAATATTTACGTCATGAATAAAGATGAACATTTTTATACATTTAATGTCGGCGATTGGTACCACTGTTCATTTAGGTATATTAATGGATCGATTTTTTTTTCACTCGCAATTAGCTAGCCGCTCGTAATATTGTTATAGATGGCAGCGCCTGTGCTAATTACAAGTCAGTCGGCAATTAGTCGGCTCGTATTACGAGTACATGGCATCGTAATGGAAAGCGACAAGGAAAAAAAGGGTTACGATACCTCACCAGTCCCGAAGTACAATTAAATGTATAAATTGCTATGACTGATCAAGAGGGAGAGCGGAAAAGCGTAAATGGTGTTTTCGGATTTTTTTCCTATTATTATAATAATAGGAAAAAGATTCGAAAATATGCTTTAGAGAAGTGGCCCTCAAAGTGGGGCAAGGAATGGAAGGATGCGATAGAAGGAATGGGTGATGGCCTGACGATTCAGGGAATATGGAAAAAGGAAAGAGGGGAAATTTTGGAAAAGTTTTTCGAAAAGGGACTGGAAAGTAAAAGAGAACAAGACATACGAGGAGATTGGAATAAGGTGGATAAATCAAGTTTTTGCCGAAGATATAAATTCATAAAAAAAGACATCGAGAGGATGCTGGGACGCAAAGGACATACAGGGGTGGATCAAGGAAGAATTTGCAAGGTTACGATGTGGAAACGCGTATAGAGACAGAAAGAAAAGAGACGTAGATTGGAGCTGTAGGCTTTGTGGAAAGAAGAAAGAGGATTTGGAACACATCTGGGTCTGCAAGCAAGCGAGGGAGAAAAAAAGAAAGGAGTGGGTGAGATGGATGGAAAATTGGTGGGAGATCGACAAGAGAAGGAACTGGGAGATGATTTGATAAAAATCCTTCAAGGTAATTTGATCCCAGATATGTGTGGGTATGCAAAAGGATTCGAAATATTAGCAGGCGAAAATTCGAGAACCGAGGTAAATAAAGGGAGAGAGTAACAGGGGAGGTAAAAACAAGTGGACGATATAAGAGAACTAAGAAGAGGGGGTGAAACGAAAATGTAAAATAAATTGTTGAAGATAAATGTTAATAGTGAGTTAATAGTTTTAAAGGGTTATGCGATAAAGTTATTCTTAAACTAGAGTAAGAGTGGGGAATGCTGTAAAAATTTTAAGGGAAGGGCAGTAGAAGGCGGTAGAAGCCGTACTTTGGAATAAACGAACTACTATTGCTACTAGGAAAAAGATGTAAAAATAAAATTTACCCATTGTCTCGAGCAGGGAAATTGATTTGAGATAAAAAGAAATAAACCAAAAATTTGGTATGATCAAATCTATACTAAATCAATATTTTGTTTGTCATAATAAAATGTACTGATAATCCATGTTGCATCGGCCAATATGAGAATTGAAATTATTAATTAATTTTACTATGTATGAAAGAATTACAGTGCTTTATTTTTTTATATTCACTGTGCTCGCGTGACCTTTACGTTGCTCTATTAAGTACGAGGTGGATGAGTGAGAGTTTTTAAGATGATGTTTATTATGTCACTTCTTTTTCGTACCGTAAAACGTACGTACGGTTCGTACAAAAAGAATGGAGCCATTGGTACCTTGGGTGAATTTGATAACACCAGACTACCTGAGAACGATGTTCTGAGAAAGATCGAAATATTGCTAATAATTAATTAAGCCTTGCCTAATGAATTTCTTTTAATTACTTATACGAAGAAATTATATTTTACCGATATAGAATGATATACTTGGAGCGTGAGTTTAATTCTTCCTACTTGAAAGATCAAAGGTCAGAGGTTAAGGTGTGACTCCTTTGCTCCCTATCTATATAAGACGTTGCGCAAGCGGATAGTCTGTAACGTAATTATTTTTAGCCTGATTGTGAACTATGAAAGTGCAATGCTTAATACAATCGAGATCGACTTCTCGATATAATTTGTGTAATAAAATTTGGATGAATTTCATAAAGTTCCAAGTGTCGATAAGATCGATATTTCTTTTTGTATAAATTTCACTGACTCGCCACAAGTTAATAAGGACGCAATTCTCACGTGCATACTTGGCAGTGTCGAGTAAACCGAATTTTCGCTGAAATTACAGCCTTATATAATCTGACGACGATTATGCATGAATTCGCTGTATTATTCCATTGTTTTCAAATGACAGATTTACATAATCAATTGTAATTGTATCGCCATGAATTCCAAGCTATGGCTGAATAACGAATGGAATATTAACACATGTAATTAATAGCAATCAAATGCATCGCTCCAAAGCCTCGTCATTGGCCATTTGCAACATCACGGTTTGCGCCATAGAAATTAAATGGCCTCCTCATACATCTAAATTCCTAGAGTAAATATCGATATGGGAGTTAACATTAATTGGACATCGATAAATGAAATTCCACAAGAATTTCCCACATAAAATCCCAATACAATAAATACAATGAATAAATGTCATTCGCAACCGTCATTAATCATACAACAGACTCATTAACTGTTAAGCATATTGAATTCCAATTTTGATTTCCAACCTACAAAGTGCCAACTTTTTCAAAATCCACTCTTTGTTCTTTTTAACAAAATTCAAGGAATTACTTGGTACATCTATACACAGACCTACATCTATACACATCTGATCTCTAGTTCTGAACGGCCTTGTCCTATAGTTACAATAATTTTTTCGGCCTGGTCTACATCAGGTCATTACTTAACAATTCTTATGATCTTCCTCATTGATAGAACGAAAGGAGTGCCAACTGTATATAAGTCGATCATCCATGACGTTCTTCACTCATCTCATCCTAAGCAACCAGCAACAACACACTCAACTCAATATGAAGGTAAGAATCAATTCGGTCCACTTGCACCGAGGTAACGCATACTGATTATTCAATGTGAAAATGAAGATACGAACCCGTCATTAAAAAGTCAGGAAACGTGTAATAAAGTCCTTCATCATGATACACGATAAACAGAAAATGAAACGATTAGTAAGGAGTATCAACGTTAATTGGACCATCTAAATATTTAACCACGTAGACCCTATCTTTATCAACTTTAATACCATTAGCCAGTAGTATCCAATTCAGCCTGTTAATCCGGCCTGTTTAAACGCTGCGGTTCCCCTAGGATGTTTTAGTTAATCCTCTGGTGCGAACCCGTCGAATAATTTATTAGCTTCCATGCGTCAGACGTGTAGATGTTGAAGGATGACTTGATAAACCTGAAAAAAAATTGTATATAATAAATAGTATATCTAGTTACATTTTTCGTTACTAGAAAAGTCCCTAGTGTTCTTTCCAATTCTGATTAACGTAGTCAGACATTTTTTGTTGTTGTCTCAACTCCTTGCTCCTTCTTTTAGTACTTTGTTGTTGCACTGGCTATCAGCACTCTGCACGCAGTGAATGGAGGTCGCTTGGGGAACACCTATCTTCCACCAGGAAGCGCAGCGACCGCTGGTGCTGCTGGACTTATCCAAACTCCAGGATTCAGTCAGGATTACAACGCGCACCCTGGAAGATTAACCGGTGGTTACTATCAGGGCAATGCAGGACAACATGGACAGGTGATAGCCATCACTCAGTATACAAACCAAAACAACGGTGACGGCTCCTATCGGTACAACTACGAAACCGCTAACGGGATCTCAGTTCAGGAAGCTGGAACGCCGCACGGTTAGTACATCGATCAATGGGATAATTAATTACGTGGGAGAATTCCTGATTGAGCCATATCAATTAACCGGGGATCCTATCGGATTCCATAAGATCCTGATATATTTTGGAAATTTTTTTTACGTTTTTTAGGGGATTCTCAGACTGTAACTGGTGCATTTTCATACACTGGCACTGATGGCGCACAGTATACCGTTCGTTATACCGCTGATGAAAATGGCTTCCATCCTGAAGGTGCTCATCTTCCAACCCCACCACCCATTCCCGAAGATATTCGTCGTGGCGTTGAGTTATCTCTGGCTGCTGAAGCCCGAGGCGAGAATCAGGACGGCCAGTACCATGGTTCAGCCAATGCTCAGACTTATTCAGGCATTCAGAATCAGTACAATGCAAATGCTGGATACCGCTACTAATGGACAATTAGGCTAAAGCAACTCTGTATTATCGACTGTAACAATTTTGCCATGTGAATGATTAGTGTAAATTAATAAATGTTTATTTTATATATATAGTTATTGTGGATATTTTTTTATCTTTAACTATTGCAGATTTTTTTGGGGATTTATATTACCATGTTATTACGGAGGATGACTCAGTGAGAATTTTACCAGGTTCATTTTCATTCGTGATTATTGACTATGACTGTATCTGGATATAAAAAATGGCTAGATTTGATACATGAAAAGTACGTGGAAGGTATTTTGGATTTTAATTATAATGACGTTAACGAAGGCTTTTATTTGTCAATCAAAAATTACTAACAGTTATTAAGTATTGTTATTAAGTCTAGGCTTTGATCAGGTCGCGAAATTTATTAGTACGTCTAATGATTTGTTATCTCTAAATTGTCATCTTATCTAGGAAACTATACGTTATCTTTCTACTCCTGAAGTTTCATAGGAATAGTCGTATAAGTTTCAGAATGTTTTTAATTCACGATTTCTTTTTTCTCTCTTTCCCTCTTTCTCGCCCCACCTCGTTTGCGAACCGGAAGAGAGAATTTCCTGCAATTTAAAGTTTTCGCCAGGCATAAGAAAAAAAAAAATTCGTGGTAAAACTGCAAATCATTCCTGGACCACTTGGCGTAACGCGTGCATAACCGTAGGTCAACAGCTGAGCTTAACTATTTCATTTGTCTTAGCATTATTATAATTAGTACAAATTGAACAGATATACATATCGCACGCATTACCGACTCCATATAACAGTAGTAACAATTATACATTTTTATATTCTCCAATAAAAAAATGTATGTAAATGATAACAATTTTAGTCAGTTGCATGTACACGAGGACAGACAAAAAAGTTATTAATTCTTTTCTCTTGAAATACCTGTTGCAATATGAATTTTTAATTGCGTGCAACATGCAATGAAATATACCATGTGTGCGATAACTCGTCAGATCTTAATTTCGCGGTAACAAAAACACAGAAAAATTTATTAGTAACAATTTTTATCATTAAATTCCAACGAAAGATTAAATTATTTCCCATAACGTGCGACAGAATGAAAAACAGACCTTGCAATATCCGCGAACAATAAAGATTCCTAGATTAATGTATGTATGTAGATTAATGTATGTATGCATTCCTATATTAATTATTACCTCAAGTAAAAAAAATTAATTAAACCTTAACGAAAATACTTTTTTAACATTCTTATTACCTCACATAAATGTACACATGCTCAATTCAAAATTACAGGTATCCTGCCTCTCGTTTTAACCTACATTTTATTAAACACCCCGTAGGTATACATAATTAAAAATAACAAGCATGGCGTCGCTAAGGTCCACAGACCTTGTGTATATCCTGACCTTTAAGATGCTTCAGTAAAAGTAAAAGATCTACCATACATTAAATCAAGATCATAAATATAGATGCACAAAGTGAATATCTAATTTTTTTTAATATTTTTTATTTTCATTAATTCCCCGGGTATGCAATACAAGTACGTAACCTGTCAACTAATTTGACATAATAATCCGATTGCGTGATCGAATTGAATTGACATTAGTCCTCTTCATTTCGAATCCATTACAATGAACGTATTTACCTACACAAACCTACGCTGACTTGATCCTTCAAGTAGAATTGTATTGTTCCAATCAGACTGTTCTTGATATTCAATACTATAACAGCTGGCAAGGTTGAGTAGGGACATTTGGCACTTTTTTCAAATCCGGTCAAGTATGGATGGATTGGGCCTTGATTACTATTATTATTAATATCATTTTTTCTTATTAGCCTCCGGGTCACCATCTTCTCTGTATGGACACCAACCAATATCCTGTACATTACTAAATAAATTTCATGGGAATCTAACATCTTGTCATATTCTTTTACTGTGTCAATATGTTAAGTACATGTATACGTATAACAGTGTGATTTGCGCAATGCGATTACATAAAGGGGATTAAGAAATAGTTATATTACATACGATATAATTAAAGTGTATCGCCAGTTTCAGAGGTAATTGGTAATTACCGAAATATCCGCCTGATTATTTTTTCATTAAGAAATGTATGTATTTTGGTATTTATTTTTGAAGATAACGAGTTTGTTTATTATAATCATTTTTTGTTTATAAAAATATTTAATTCTAAGTATTAATATGTAGATGTAATATTATGGTAGAAGTTATTATTGAATGAATAAAAATTTAAGGAAAGCTAATTAACGAGCTTAATATTATTCGTAATTGGAAACTAATCCTTTTGATTGCATATACAGCAATGGTCATTCCATCTTCGCACGTGTAACAAGATTATTTAATCCCCACGTGGTACATATGTTTTTACATAATTTATCTATGTAGACTTGACATGTTTTGCATTGAAAACTTTCCAATGGATCTTGTAGAAGTTAACGCGGAACCTTCCAGTAAGATATGCCAGTTACGTATGAAAAGACAGAACAAGTACGGCATATGTGTGACACGTCGATTAAAATGTGAATCACGGAAAAAAAGGTAGAAAAAATGTGCACTTGTAGAAAAAAAATAATTCAGAAGAATAAAAAGAGCTGTATTCCCTTGGTCCATGAGAAAAGAGAGAAATAAAAAATTAATACCTAACCTTAAAATATTAAAAAGGATCTTAGGGCTCGGATGATAAAAATAATACTCGTGCAGCGTACAGTCGAGAATCTTAATCTAAGAATCATAAACCTGGAATGCGGTTCCTAAATAAAAGTAGCATCGACCCGTCCATGTCCGACACGAAGAATCTTTAAAGGAGAAATGATTGCGCAAGCCGTCACAACGTGTTACACGATCTCGCCAATGGGAATGGCACAATGGACTTTAAGATTTTATATACGCTGGTTACTTTGCTGTAACAACGAAAATCACAATGCCGGACGCGTCGAGCGGGATGGAGATGCTGATGATTTTTTTCGAAGTTGGTAACTGTGTGAATTGTACTTAATATGCTACAGTGAATACACGGCCTATAGTTCTTGCTAAGTTTGGATGGACGTTCATTCCAATCCGGTGACCTCGTATTTTAGATTTCGGCGATCTGTATCATGCGGTTGCTTAATAATTCGATCTTCTTCTTTACTTGATGGGAGGGAGAATCTAGCTATATAAGCCGTAGTCTCATCCTACTCATCACTCGTCTCATCATTGCTCATCTGACTCAGTTGAATTTGGGACCAAGTACAAGATATTAGTTGTACGGATTCATCATGAAGGTGAGTATAATTATTATAATTATAATTAACACTAGTTTCGCTTATAAGAGAAAATTAATTAATCGGGATTAGATTCAATTTAAATATTTATTATGCAAACCATCAAATTGATCCGCGATAAAGGACTCACTGATAATATCACGATGATTCCTAAAGTTTGATACAATAGAAAAAATAGTTTTTAAAAATTGCAACAAAAGTTCTATTGACAACTGATAATCAGTAGTATCGTTATTTTTAATACAGTCGTTATACGAATACAATTTCATTAAATAATTTTCCCAATATTTTTTCGCGAATCGCGAGGGAATTTAATACAGATTAAACATATGTGATAATAGTGACAATAAAAGATACCTGTATAACTATTGTATGATTCGCTAGTAGATATCATCCATTATAGACGGCCAATACTGAACCGTCACGAAAGTATATCGATAAAATGACTTTGCGTCTAGTCGCTGTTTACACTCAGAAATAGGATAGACGTTGATTGATATTGTCGTGTGGATTCATATTTCTGGAGATACGAATAAACACGATAAAAGAATAAATATCAGCACTGCGCAGCTGAATACTCGGCGAATCTTTTTTTTGTGATCCCGAGAAAATTCTGTGTTCATTGGCGACAAAGTATTGTTGGCACAGCTAACACGTCGTACGTGCGAAAAATAGAGGTGTCGTTTGACAGATCAAAATATTCTGAAAAAAAAGAAAAAATATATAAATACAATATATAAGCACGGCTAAAGTATGGAACAAACATTTGAAAGGAGCCAAGAGAATGAAAGAAAAAAGGGAATCCTTTTATCTTCGTATTTTCCCCACCGCGTTTCGCATAAACAGTTAAACCTTCAAAGGACTCCCAAATCTTGTGCGAAATCTTCTTGAAGTATCTATTTGATGATTCCGCTTGAATATAAAGTCTAGAATAGAGAACAGAGAATTCATGTGGGAGAAAGTCAATCCAGCATCAAAGGAGTGTTCTCACTTTCATCTCTCATTGTCCATCCCACCTGATTATGAAATATGATGCAACTTGGTCTGGATACTAGTCCAAACAGTATCCATGACAGGTTTCAGTAAGTTCCAGTACAATTTCCATAGACGCATAAAATCCAAGACAGCGACGTTAATAATTTTCTTAAAAAAATACATATATCAAAAACAAAAATAATAAAAATAATCTCAACTTTGCAGTTCGCACTGATACTCATCGTAGCCGGAGTGGCATCCGCTGGTCGTTTGGAGCATACTTATCTCCCACCAGGATCAGCAGCATCCGCAGGAGGAGCAGGCTTCATCCACGCACCTGCTTATACTGCCGTAGGATCTAGCGGAAGACCTGGAGTAGCCGGAGGCTTTGGTGGATTTGGAGGAGCTGGAGGCGTCGGAGGAGCCGGAGGCGTCGGAGGTGGTGCTGGAGGATTCGGAGTCCACGGTGGATCATCTGGAGCGCCTGGACCAATCGGAGGTGGTGGTTACCAAGGCAGTGGAAATCGTCACGGACAGTTCGTCGAGATTACTAGATTCAACAATCAGAACAATGGCGACGGATCTTATCAGTACAACTACGAAGCTGCCAACGGCATTTCCGCCGAGGAGTCTGGTGCCCTCCAAGGTAAGTCCGGAAGGCATTGGCCTCTGAATGCCAGAGGGGACGATATACATAGTAAAAAAAAAAAGGTTCTTCGTACCTTTCTGTTGTTCTTACGTCATCCGTAAAAGATATGACGCGCAGAACAATGCTCGACGTTGCAGTTGCAACTAAATGCAACGTACGGTGCTTCCACTGCGCCAGCAGTCGGTATTAGTGCGTGACCTTTCTTTTCGTGCCACGATATAATTCTTCTATTGTTTCGTGCCATTGTGTAATCCAGTGTTACGAAGTCGCAGCGCCGTTGAATATATCACGGGATAGAATAAAAGTATTCTAACCTCTTCGGGCAACGAAGTTTTCACAGTCTGGAACAGAAGTATAATGGCAGTCGTTAAAATTTCGGTTAAAACTTCACCTCACTCTCACCGTGCAATATCGATCGAAATCTAAAGGCAAAGTTGAAGCTCGACTTTAGTTCCATAAAGAAACACCCTATTGGCATAGAGCGCGCTAGCGTCGCGTCTTGTTGCTCGCGACTGAGTCGAAGTTCGAAATGACAAATTGGCGCAGCTGCCGTTTCTAGTCTGGTGAGACGTTGAGGATCACGAAGTCTCTATCGGGGGGACAGAGGGAACGAGTGAGATGGAGGGAGAATAGCAGGAAGCAAATGTTATTTCAATTTCGTAGGTGATAGCGAGGTAGTCAAAGGATCCTACTCCTACACTGGACCCGACGGCGTTCAGTACACCGTTCACTACACTGCTGACGAGAATGGATTCCATCCCGAAGGAGCTCATCTCCCAACTCCACCGCCAATTCCCGAGGAGATTCGTCGCGGAGTTGAGCTGTCGCTGGCTGCTGAAGCTAGAGGCGAGAATCAAGACGGACAGTATCGTCCTTCCGGTCCTCAGGGTTACAACAAGTATCAGACGTCTGGCCAAGTTGGTGCCGGTGCCAGTGCCGGTTATCATTATTAATTCAAAATTGCCATTGCCTACTGTGACTTCCGGATATTGATTTTTCATGAATTTCGTGATAAATTAATGTTCTGATAGTTGTGTAAATACATTAACAATAAAATATTTTACATGACACTATCCGTGCATTTATCTTTATGCTGCCTTACGTGGGTCTTTGGTATTTTTAATGCTTTTTTAAGTTAGTTATTTTATGGTACTTTTTCAATATTTTTATATTGAATTATAGTGCCCTTTTTTTATTAGTTTAAATTCTGTATACGTATCCGAAGGTACTTGCATGGTTTTACGTAGGTATGTATGTGCATACTGAGCACCCTGGGCTTTGTGGTAAGTTCCGTTTGCACTGGCCAGTCAGCAGTCCGTGTTCGGCTAAGTAAATACTACTGGCATTTAATTTAACCTCGACAGAATACTGTACAAAGGTAGGTTAGGTGTGCTACATACGGAAATGTTTGTAGCTTCCCCCAGAGATCGACCAAGTTATTTTAAAGCTCAACTGTTCAAGATTCAAGAGAGCCGGAAGTTCTCGTACCGGAAATTACAACGGGGAGGATAGCTTTCACAATGGAGAAATACATTTTCTAAATCAGTCCTGCTCGAAGATTCGTTTTTATAGAAACTGGCAATAACATGGTTTCAGGTATTTTATGACATTGGTTTATTGTCAGATTAATTTTTTATTCAAAATCTTTACTCGAAATTCGACACTTGACGCCTGACAAAATCAAAGAGGATGTGCACGTAAATAAGAAATAGTTACGCAAACAATATAATAACAATATCACTTGATCATAAAAAGTGAAAATTACTTTCGACCAAAATGTCCTATCAGCCGATATCAAGTGTTGGCATAAAATAAAATTTAACACGACAAAGCTTTTTCATCTGGAAGAAAGCTTACGACACGCACGATATATTCGTTTGGTGCGTTTATACAAAGAAAAATATAAAATTGAACGTTCAATCGAAACTTAAAAAAAAGAATCGAGTAAAAAGATTCTAAAGTGCGAAAATAGCGTTGTAATAAGTTAGGGAAAAAATGGCTAGGATATATAAGTTCCTAGGTAATGTCAGTCTGCGACAGTGGCGCCGTTGCGGCAATTCCTAGCAGAGGACGTCAAGAAAGGGTAAAGTGGATTATGCTAAACGGTTGATATTTCCCCTTAATTCGCGAGTCATTGCTCCCTACAGGATTCTCATCTTTTCTGCTTGGCTAGGAAACGACTGTATTTTCTTCTTTCTCTTGCTTACACAATTTTACTACTAGGATAAGAGATACCCATACTCTGTGTTCCTTTTGCTTTCGTAAAAATTCACTGAAACAGGGCTCACGCTCGATTTTCTGATTCTAAAGGCGTACTATTATGTTATGGGAAGTGCCATTCCAGTGCTATGCAGTAGTTATGCAAGTGCTGTGCAGCGCTTCCAGCGCTATATACTATTCGTTCCGTTTAGTCCATTTATAGCTGAAGATCTTTCTATCCAAGTTCCTGAAAAATATTTTTCAAGCTTATTATTTTTTATTAAATTTTTGTCTATTATTTTCTGTCATACAAAACATTCCATACGATATTCCTACGTTAAACCTTATTCGCTAACAACAAATATTTATCGGTACAGTCTACGAATTACGTACAGAGATATTATTAAGACATTTAATAATGAGAAAATGCAAATGGACCAGTGGAATAATGAATTGATAATGAAATGGAATAATAATGGAGGATTCCAAGATCGTGGAATCCCTCGGAAACTTTTACTTGGCGAAGGTAGCTGCATTTTATTAAGATGAAAATTAATATGTATAAAATATACATACGCCGTGGGGCAAAGGGGTTAAAGGACAAGAAGTAAAACTGTTATCGGAGATATGCAAACAGGAAGTAATTTTCTGTACAGCAAGAAAAGTTACAATTCCTTATTCTATTTTATATCTGAAAACAGTATCCGTTTGTCAACTATCTATTTGCGCAACTTTTAACCTCGGAAAAACGTTTTTCATTTCCTGCACACGTAAACATACCCTAAAAGAAAAGAAAGTCAAAACGTTACGTAAACGTATATACCGTAAAAAGAACTTTTAAGCTGTACTTAAATACTGAGACTTATTGATCTCTGAAAATGACTAAATATTTTCCAAATTCGAAAAAGACGTAAAAAAAGATAATCATTTTTTTTCCATTTTTCTTTCTCACCAACACTCCTTTGGTCTTGTTGCTACATTTGGGGAGTTTTTGTCCCATAAAAAGAATATAAAAAATTAATACGGCGTGTGCACGCGTAACTGCATGTTTTTTGGATTGTATTTTCGAGGTCTTTTAGTGGCGTGATAAAAATGCCCTGAACAAGAAAAGGTTTGCTTGGATTTGTCTAGGGTTTGTTGGAAAAGTGAGGAATAGGCGGATAGGGGAGGCGATTGGGGAGGGAGGGGGGAAGGGGAAGAGAAAAACCCCGGAGGAAGGGAACGAATTCGCGGTCGAGGTGAAAGAGGAAAACCGTAGATCGACACCCGGGAACTGTAGTTCGGATGTCTGCCGTTCTCGCCAGAGCGCAGCTGTCTCGCCTATAAATCAAACTCAGAGCCCATAAAAAAAATCTGGGTATTTTATGCCCACGCGGCAACCACGCTTTTGCTTTTATCCACTTCGATTCGCGTTTTAACATTTATTACGTTTTTACGCAGTTGGTATAACGCGGCATTAACTTTAGACCAGTCGGAATAATGCATCGACTTTAAGTGCATTGTACGATCGGTTTGTGTATTTTGAAAATGGTTGCTAAGCTGGTAACATTCATACGATAAATAACGCTGTCAAGGTTGACAATGAAAAGTAACGTATCCGTAGCATTACTATTCGTATATTATCCCTAGAGAAATTTCCGTTCAATTTTCATACGTCGCCTTTTTTTTAATCCTGTACGTCGTCTCCGTGATGTACGACCCCCTTAGATTTTCTCACGCGCCAGACTATTTTTTTTTTGTACAATTTATACGCTCGTGTAAATATATATAGATATACCAAGGAAATTAGATCGAGATCAGTGTAGTCATCGTGATGTATTATATTTTTTTCGAAAAATGCACTTCTCACCAATTTCACTAATCTTTGTAATATTTTGTTATCTTTGCTCGTGGCTGTTGATCTTTAATTTCTCTATCGCTGTTATTTCACGCGAATCACAAATATTTGAGAGCTCGATTGCTTCTCGTATCCCATACGTCTGGGCGTCATTCAATCAAGAAACGTGTTACGTGCTTGCTGTTTCGAAGTCCCTTTTCTCCTTTATTCTTCTCTTTTGGGGAATCTTATACGGAGTGATAGGCCAAATGGTATACAAGGTCTTGACATTTTCGGAAGGAGTGCGTCTCTGAAAAGGAAACACCAGAGTCTGTCAACCCCTGGGGCTACGAAGTTATTTGGAAATAGAACGTCGGCATATTTGAAAGCTCCGATTAATCGACAGATCGTGGATGTTTATTCTTACATTATTCTACATGTCGTTTACTTTCGCTCGAATCCAATATTTGTCGATGATAACAAAAAAAATTCGATATCGGGTCCGATAGAAATTTTCGGTGATTTTTGAATTTTTGAAAATTCATAATATCCAATTAAATTTTTCTGTCATATTTATATTTTGAAAGACAACAAAATTCATAGGCTATATTAAGTTTTAGAGGACCATGGGAGCCAGTGTAATGGCGCTAAAAAAATTGCGATTTTCCGAAACATCCAGGTAATTTATATACATGCATTTTCAATGAAAAAATCACTCTTATGAAAAATCCCTGATCCTCCAAAGGCTTAGCGATGATTTATATATATATTTTTTATATTACTATCAGTAATATCTTTTTTATCATTATAAAATAATCCGAAAATGAATGTGTTAGTCTCGTGAAAACGTCATAACGAGGATTTCCGACGAATTGCCTGAGCACGAAGACCCTTTTGATTTATTTTCTTGTTAGGGACTGTCTGTGTCATGGGGTGCACGTGTCAGGAGGAGTTGGCACTAGCGTGCAAACAAAACCAAGAATATCAGTGAAATGGAAGGAAAAGATAGATATTATTCCATGATATTTTTAAATACGCCTCCGATACTGTGTTTCAATAAATTTTTAATAAATAGTCAAAGAAATATTTTAAAAAAAATATTCACCAATCACAACGGAATTTAAAAAAAACCTAACGTTTCAGCTGCCATCCTGTTAATTCAAAAATGTTCGTTTCACCCTTAACAAATCACCCCCATAACATATATAACATATTAATGCGATCGTCGCTCCGATACCATGTATACCAGTCAGAGAATATTTTTAGTAAAATTCGTATTTTCAAATTTTTGAAAATTGAAAATAAATACATTTTTTAAAACTAAATATATATATATTTATATAAAGTTCGCTAAAAATTTTATCAGACGCGAGACGAAAATATTTCCACGATAAGAAAGGAACGATAATCGATAGAGGCCAATAGGTGGGATAACTACAACGTAACCGATAAATAACGTCTTCCGTAAATAATAGGCGCCAAAAAGGAGAAGAGTCAGAGGAGCCGCCATTTTGAAAGATTCTCTCGAAAGCAAATCTATCAAGGTGCCTGACAAAACAATATAAGCATCCGATAGGATCTATTTACTTATCCGATGGATACATAGCGTCTATTTACTCTTTCCCTCTGTTTCACATTTTCCACTGTTTCATATTATTTACCCGTCGATTTCTCTCCATTTGCGCGATAAACAAACGTCGATTTACGCTACTATCAATTCGATACATTTTTCTACATAGTCGCATCGCTTACTTTTGTTGTGCGATTAAAAAAAGAGTTTTCAAATTTTTCAAAATTTTTTTTCTTCATTTTTATCATTCGCTTGGTACTCGTCAAATTTTCTGGCTAAGAAAAAGGGTCACTTGGTGGACGATCCGATTTAGAGAAGGGGTTCAATTAAATCTTTGGCACTTTTGGGGACTCTCGGGGTTACGTAATTAGATCAATTCAGATACCTGAGATAACATTGGAATCATTGAAGGAACCAACTGCTGATCCATTGTCGCGAAACTCATTAACCCTTTTCCGTCATTACGAGTTTCACAAGTTTGACTATCCCTATTATAGTTAGGCGAACCAACTCAGCTCAATCTAGCGTGAGATTGGTGGTTGAGATTCTAATTATTATTTTTTCTCTCTTTTCGACGGCCACTTCCTCGTTGTCCTTCACGAGATCGATTACGACCCCATTAATCGTCTCGTGTTAGAAATTTAAATGTCGTTTCTCGCAGAGGGGATTGGGATGACCACTTCGATTACATAGTCAATTCAATTAGTCAAGTTGTAAAAAGTACGTGGATTAACATTAGCCGTGTCATTTTCATTCCAGTATAGCAATTTTAAGGTTAGGTTAGATTCTCAAGTTACGATAGATACGCTTTTAATTCGAAAGACTTATAGGGAGATTTTGTGTATGCACGAAAGTTCGATTAATTTTTAAGCTGCATATTCAAGTGATACGAGTTGCCCAATTATATTACTGGTCCACTGCATCGAATATAGTTGTTTCGTGCAGTCCTAATCGTAAGGGCTATTGTCAGATAATGAAGAAAAAACTGGAATAAAGTCCAAAATAGAGAAACCATATTACGATAACGTTATCAGCAGCTTCGTACACACGCGCCATTTTTCAACTGTTTCTCATGCAATTGGTAATCGCCAGTGATAAAACAATATCGTATATACTCGATTCAGCGAAACTTTCGACAATCGAACTTGATAATACTGTGAAACGTTAATTTCCGGTACGCACATCAAAAGGTTCCGTGCCGGAAGAATTTTTTGGTTAGTGTCAATTCAGGCAGCGTGGGACGTATAACACGTGGGGGCCCAGAGGGCTCAGCGGCACGTTCCGTGTTGATACAAATATACAAAGCAGTGATGAAAAAAAACTATTATAAATATTTAATATATTATAGAATTAATGAACGCCCGATAAACGTAGTCGAATTTTGAAATAAATTATTTTTAGGTTATACACGTGGACTCGTATACGCTGTGACGTGATTTTTCGATTCACGGTCACAAGGCGACCCCGGCTACCGATACAGATAGCGTTCTTGATTTCCGGTTCCCCTCGGGTCGCCTCCTGCTCGGAAGCTGCACTCTTGGGTTGATTCGTATAGTTACGCCACTGCTCTCGGAAGATTTCGTTATGGTTTAGTTGAGGTCGAGGTGCTCGAATCTGCCGTGTGGAGATAGTCTCGACGTACCGAGTCGCCCGGCAGAGGAGACGACCCGACGGAGACGTCTCCATGGACCGGCAGAATCCCGGGTGAGATACCGGCGCCCTGTTGGAGATGGGCAAAGGGCTGCGGAGCGGGCAGAGATGGAGTTTTGATACGGTCAAGGGCAGGGGCGGAACCCCCTGACCCGAGTTAAGGATGTGGTGCCCAGGTGTCG
>JARQTJ010000356.1:1361833-1418746 GCA_030142635.1 Trachelus troglodyta
AGGTCATACCGGCTCGTCAGTTCCCGTCAGTTGAAACAAGAATTGGCTGGCGCCCGCCTGGCTTGCGGATGCATGAGCGAAGGGTGGACGGCCGAAGGTAACGTAATTTGTTTCTCAAAGATAGTTCGTTCTCAGATTTTTCGCTATTGGTGTCCAGTTAAGAAAAGATACGTTACAACGCGTATATTGACAGGTGATTATTTCATAAGTTAAATCGTCGACACTATACTCGTATAATACGTAAATAAAAAACGTATCTGCCGATGCACAAATCACAGTTCTGGACAATCGAGACGTACGTACGTAACAGTAGCGATGTTAAGTGAGCTTGTAAGTCTTGTAAGTCTTCCGATAACAGTTACAAATGAGCCTCTCGAAACACGGCGCCGTGCCAACTGCAACCGACCGACCACCTAACTGCGACGTACTCGCAGCTATCTGCCAGACACTTTCCTTCCAGGCTAAAACATGGTCGGCCAATGCTTCACATTACCTCGCGTACTTACAGGAGTTAAAAAATAGTTAAAAAAGAAAATGCTCGAGTTCTTCGTGTGCGTCCTTACTGTACGTAGAGGGACGATTTGAACAGTATTCTACAGAGATAACGTATCTGTATATATACTTAGTGTGCGAGTGTATATATAATATTGGGACAAGTCAGCAAACGAATAAGTTGACCTTTGGTGTTTACTTAGTCGCGTTCGTCATTAATCCAGGAGGTAGATCGTTCAGCGCGATAGAGTATCAGGGGTGCGGAATAGGGGTTGAACGAGGACCGAAAGGATTTTTGGAATTCGTCGATGTAGATCAGAGAAGGTTGCGGGAC
Source organism: Trachelus troglodyta (assembly GCA_030142635.1). Taxonomy (NCBI): domain Eukaryota; kingdom Metazoa; phylum Arthropoda; class Insecta; order Hymenoptera; family Cephidae; genus Trachelus; species Trachelus troglodyta. The sequence goes on from JARQTJ010000356.1 coordinate 1,362,660, forward strand.
GAATGGAAATTAGGATTTTACGAATTCGCTTATCAAGGATTTCTAAGCGCGTGGTAAGATGGCGGCCCTTCGCAATCCCACGTGACTTTGATCGCTTCTCGGAACCTTCGATGATTTCGTACGATAAACTCTAATCGGTTCGTTTCAATTTCCCCGCGTTACAATGGGTTCGCTTCGTGCTTTTTCTTCACCCTCTACATCTGTCGAGGACAGGTGTAGGCGTTTCGTGAATACAACGTTAGGCCCTTATACAGGGTGTCCCATTACGAACAATCCACTTGAATAACTCGAGGAACGCGTACTCGAAAAACATGCTGAAAATAAAAATTGTAGATTTCAGAGGGGGACATTGGATGGAGGGGATACATTTTTTATGTGAAACCCTAATTTTTTATTAGAGATTCGAATACTGCGTGACAAAATAAAATAATTTTATTCTTGGTCATTTTTTTTATTAAACCCTTTTCAACAGGCCCAAAACGTCGTTCAAAAAGTTATGGAGGCCCTTTGCAGAAGTTTGCGACTTCCGGTGGCAAAGTTGGAGAACACTTGTCAACTATGGATATATAGCATATGTCACCTCGTCGATGCCATCGAGAAATAAAAGCAAGGGAAAACTTAGTTTGTAGATGTTTACAATTTCTGCTGGTACTTCATTCTGATTGGTCAACTTTGATCTGCTCCTATTTAAAAACTAAGGACTTCCGGATAAGAACAAAGTCTTGATCTTTGATGCATACCGAGCACGGACATACGCCAGAAATGCATGAATTTCGGGACACTCTCTCTATATATTTTTTGTGACTCACTATTACTTTATTTATTAAAAATCCACATGCTTGATTCACACAGATTTGCTTAACGAACTTGAATATGCATATATGGTGAAAATATAAATTCATAGAATATAATATCAATTTGTTTGCCAAAGTTCGTTAATTGATCATTTTTTAAATTTATAATCCGTAGCATACATTTTTTATTTGATTAGCATTGCTTTGTCACGTACGCAAAAAATTTTCTACACCTGGCTCTACGAGCAGTGTAAATTTTTGAATAAAAAATAAAAAATTACGAATATTCAAAATGACTTCATCGTGTTACTTTTTTTTTCGTCTGCCTTTAGCCTCTGTCAAATATTTTAAATCATCACTGTAGATACTACGATTGATGGTCTGTTGTTGAATCACAATGCGAAGTATCAAATGTGAAATATATTTATTCCTGACGTGCATATCAATATGTCCGCCTATATCGTTCGAACGAGATGACAGTATTTCTCAAGCCTTAAAATGTCGTGTTTGGAAATTTCAATGTGAAGAAGACTTTTCAGAGGACTTTTCTTTTCTAGTCCGACAAAGAATCATCGTGCCATTCACGATAAATGGAATATCGTTTCTTGGAATATTGAAAGGTTGCAATTTTTATCAGTATTTTTTTCTTCGAAAATCTTATTCCTGAATAACAGTATCTTCACGTATGTGGAACATCGGGTATCGTACTACGATCGATTTCATTTATCTTCACTTTGAAGGCACTGTCACTTCCATTTACGTTTTTACGAGTCTTCACGATCCTAGGAACTGATAAAAGAAACTTACAGTTGTAAGGTATTTTGTACCGGTTCTATCGATTGACCTGAAGCTTCGAAGGGATTCAATTGAGAAAAGTTAAGCAAGACCTATTACGTTCCGTCGTACCTTTAAGGATTCCTGGCTTGACCCTTCGGTTTGAGATCACAAGCTAGACTCCTAGGGTCTGCAATAAGTACGAGCAAAATACCGGTCGAATGGGTAAATTTTATTTTAGACAGTTCAAAATTTGTAGAATCTTTCAAATATCGAATACATCACAAATTCAAAATACGATTCCGAAGTCTGATTTTACAAAAAAAAAATACAAATAGTATTAAGGACCCACTTAGAACCCGTACGAAAAAAAGAATATACTGTACGCGTGAAGTTATTTTAAAACGAGAAAGCAGAATTACATTCCAAAAAAAAAAGGAAAAACTATAAAGAAAAAAAAAGAACAAATTATTGTTCAGTACTTCCGTAAAAGCTCTCACCGTTCTATTGAAATGCTACAGGCGGTAAGTGGCAGTGCATACGATACCAGATGTAACACTGTATGTAAAGTACTCATACGGTACGTACACGCGCCCAGAAACATAAATGTATACATACGCAGCAAACACAGTAGCAACCAGTAGGAGTAGAAACATATGCCACCTTCATCAAGTTAATCACTTCCGCTGATCAAAGTGGTTCCTCCGCCCTTTGCTTGCTCGTAGTCAGGTTTCCCGGTTGTTCCAAGCCTTCGCAGTACTCGAGATTGCGTGCCATTTCGGGCCAGGGTACTCTCAGATACGTGACGTCACATTTACATACTAATTACCAGTTAATTAATTGGCCATCGCGAAACCCACGAGTTACACGATGTTCCGTTAAGTGAATATGTCCTGAAGTTAATAGAGATCCGATAGATTCATCGATCCTTCGCCTTAACCTAAAGTCAGTTCTGTGCGTTCGGACATTTTTCTTTTCTCTACTGCGCATGCGCGCCGACTTGCCGTCGCTCCAGACCGAAACAAAAGCGGGATAACGATATTTGCATTTCGGATGACGCGTCCGGCTATAGTGGCAGGAGTAGTATAGTTATCTTCACGGGCACGGCCTATGATTTATTTCTCAGGGAAGCTTTCGCAAATACACGACTGGCGAGCCTGGTACAGTTTGGCTTTTAGCGAAAGCTCTTTATCGCAACAAAACAGCAGCGGCCGATATATATATATAAGTTAAGGTATAGATAGATGCTTGCATATAAATATGCGCGCGCGCGTGCGTGTCGTATTTCTGATCGATCAAAGCGGTTTGCTGTCAGTGTTTAGTATGGAGCTTTATTTAGTACTGAGTGTTATTTACATATTGTACGATGATTTAAGAGGTTAGGTACGAAAGAAGTATTGTTCAAAATGACATTTTTGTAGACGAAACTCTCGTGCAATATACTAGCGGGCATTTTATGTCTTTCGATGGGTAATAATGCTGTGATAAAGCTGGAGCGAAATCTTATGCGCCATTAAACGCGTTAGCAGTAGGCACGAGCCTCTACGTGCTCCCGGGAAAGCCTACAACTTTTAGAGGCTGGAAACTTCTGGAAAGCTGCTAGGTGGCAAGAAAGTAAAACGAGCCGTGAACATTTAATATGTCAGATCTGCGTGACGTTTCTTTAAGTTTCGCAAGTATATCACAAGTCAGAATTTAGTTTTAGTCATTCTTTGTTCTTAAGTGTTTCAATATTTCACTCTGTCTATAGTCAAGTTGATTTATCTATTCGACTGTCTCGTCGAGTCAAATGCACACTGAAATATTTAATTGAACATCTACTCATTTGTCACCCTGTACATATAATATATATATATATATATATATATATATATATATACACACTCTATGTTGTTATTTCTTTAAGTTTCCCTCATTCACCCCGAATCCACTCGTTATAACCGGTACACCCTGGTCCCTTTCGTAAATTAACAATAAATCTCATTCCCCATCGAACCTTCGGAAGATCGATAACTCCAATTTGTATTTATAATAGAATTTCAAGTGGCACAATTTTTATTCTTTTGTACTGTCGCATGATTATCATTGTATTTCAATTATCGTACAACTGGAACGAATCCTATTACTGTCAGCCACGTGAAAGAAAAAATACAAAAATTCGTGAAATTAAAAAAAGATATTGGCACACTTCACAGAGTAAAAAGATTTGATGAATCTTATGTAGGTCGCTGTTATCGATCTTGTGAGTTCAGTAAACATGGGTTCTCTGGAAATTCTTTTTTAATTACAATCCTTAGACAGCTTTACACGTGGGTTACTAACCTATGTCCTTTTCCTTAGCCAATCTGATCTGCACACACAAAAAAATCAGAATTGACATTTCGGGTATTTTTGGTGGGTGTGAAAATAACTGAAATCCAAATCCATAACTGTGAGAAATAACGGGCACTTACCCTGAGAATTTATCGCTTTATTCCCGATATCGTTATCCTTGCCTCGATTCGACACTCTCTCTCTCTCTCTCTCTCGTTACACCATCTTCCTGTTCACTCTCCTTCCTGACACTACCAGTAATTGGATTCCTGAATATCGTTTCCTAGTACTAAACTTTTACAATAATGCTTCGGAAATTTCTCTCTCGATCAGGCACAAGGGTCAATTTCAATTTTTAATTATACCAGCACGTACTTTACATACCGACTAGACTACCAATTCTAATGGGTAAGTGTATTTCTTTATAATTACAGTCACTATTACGTACTTACCATAAACAAGTAGCATAGAAATTAATTAGACAATAGCACCTCGACGAAATTTTTAATTAGCAATCACCATACATCTAGTAATTTATTACCCATGATCCTCACGATTAAATACAATACTTCAATATTTCTATATAATGAACGAATTTCTATTACGCGCTATAAATAAACAATATAAAAGAAAGACTTATTTATTCACTCCAGCCTTACTCTCCAATATTTTCTATTGGCTTAATTAATTATTATTAATACAATTATTCATCCTACTTACACAGTTCAAGCTACACTGTCACCTTGGTACATATTTGTATTATAATAATTTAATTAATAAGCGATACCTAGCTCGTGCAATAGTACTACCAAACAAACTTGCAGAAACGATCAAGTGATCATTTAATTTAATAATAATAAAATAAAAGTCATCCTATCACTCGTCCATTAATTATACTACGGGTAGTTTCAAATGATTCATATCCCATACGCCTGGGTTCACTTAATATTAGGATTAACGTTAACGCTGTACCATGTAGTTAAGGAAAACCCTATACTAACCTAACATAACCTGGCCCAAGCCAACTACTTACCTACCTACCTACCTACCATGTATGCCATTGGTAGTGGTTACCTTGTGCGACGTGTAGGTTGCCAAGCGTAGAGCCAATGAGATAGGACCTCTATTATACCTTATCTACCATCTACCCTCCTAATTTAACGTTTTCGTTAGACGTTTCGCGGATATCAGGGGAGAATTAATGGGACACGTCGCTTTTTCATCTTCCCCGTCTATCTGCTTACCGAACTGAACTACGTATTTACGGTGTCGCCCCACCGCGATCCTATTGGGAACTAACTTTGTAATTCCGTTCTTTTGTTTTCTCCTCCTTGACATTCCTACGGGGTGATCTAATTGGGCAGGTGACGTTTATACGTGTAAATTTACAGAGGAAAAGGGAATCTTTTGCCGCAACTGAATTAATTTTATACCCGTTGAAATATTCGCTTCGTCACTGTCTGTCAATTTTCTTTGGTTACTGGTTAAACGTCCATGGTACGGGGTGTACCTGTGTCGATTATAACTCGCTCTTGGTTAACGTGTAATTTCGCGGGAAAATTCAAAGTGGCGCTTCGGTATATACGACGTGATAAGAAAGTCACGATGTTCAGGTGAGATTATTATCGTTGACGGAATTACATTAATTTTCGTTCTTCCATCAATAATCTCGCTGCTGCCGTTCAACTGAAATATAAGGTTATGCAAATTTTTTATGAAGCTGCACGTGATAAAGTGTTAAGGGCTTGTGAACAGGAGTAAGGGAGGGGAGGGGATTTTGTTGTGAAGGCGTAGACGGGGTTGATAGGTGGGTGGGGGGTGAATAAGGTACCTATGGATCCTCTTTACATTATGTACACGACGCACGGAAAACTCTGTGATATTGGGATCAATATTTTTGAGGCTTGAAGACGTCCAGGGGGGCGGGGGGGGGGAGTTGGAAAAGAGGGATCGTAGGATATTTTTGGTAGCGATGATGTGGCGTTACTTAATCTTTTTTTAGTTTATTGAATGTTGGTAACTTTGACATTTTAAAAATTCTTTAATAAAACTGACGGAGTATTCTATTTTACATTTGTATTCGTACAATTATTCTGAGATACTGTTGCGATAATGATATATTATAAGGGTGAAAGAATTTTATATCGAACTTTTACGTTTTAAGACTTAAGAGTTACTTATACTTACACGCTGTGCCTTTTCTTGTTAATAATAATCCGAAAAGGGAGGATTCTTGGAGGAAAGGCTGAAAGAGTCACTTACTAGAAATCACACTTATACGAAGATGTCAAAAAAGAAGGACGTGGGTGATCGAATGCGAGAAGTATAAAAGTCATAGATATAGCAGATTCAATTTAAAGAGTTTAAGTATTTTTGTGATTGAAGTCAAAGGAAGGTTTTTGAATTTAATAAAATTACAATAAAAATACAAAAAATACATCGCCAGTTGAAATATCTAATTAGGAATTAATAATTTTAAAAATTTCGTAATTAATGCTTTCGTGGACCGTAATTGGGTATGAAATTATATTTTTTTGGAGTTTTAAAAAAAAACTACTCTTAGTGATTAACCCAAGGGGTTAACCGATCACAAGAGATAAGAGTCCATCCAGTTGCAGTCATTGTACGTGTTCAGCAAATTCAAAGGCTGGGTAGCAAATGCATTTGATTGGTCAGATCTAATAACTGTTGAGTTTATCGACCAATAAGCTACGCTTGCTACCTTTTGTATGGATTTGCTGAACCTAAGCATTTTCTTTCCAACGATTCATTGCACCCACTGCTTTCTACGACCCTTAACCCATAAGAGGGTATTCTTGGCAGTTTTATATCAGCGATAGAAATTATTGGAGACGGGCTTGATGATTCAGTGCGATACCTGCAATGTTTTGATATATAATTATTAATAAAAAATAATATTGTAATATAATTTTGCACGTGAAACTTATCGTATGCTATAAATATTTATTTATATTTTAAAGCTATTCGTATTTTTCTACACTGGCTATAGTGTAACACAAATTTATTGCTGACGGATGTAAACTTTCAATTGCTATATGAACATTATGTAAGTTCCGCAACAGGTAGTTTATCTTCTCTTCTGCGAACTTCGCTTTGGTCCACTGATCCATGGTCGTTATGTGCAATTTAAAATTCATCTACACTTTACAAATATTTTCTGTAACTTTGCCCGATTACGTCGCGCAAACTTACTTCATCCTTCAGGAACAGTTTTTCGTGCAAGGTAACAGAGTATACTTTTCTTTTGTTATATTCACCTTAGTTTAGTGCAGCGGGAAAGTGTTACGACCGAAACTTATAAAGTGTCTCGTACGCTTCATTTTGTACAGATAAGAAGTTACAGAGGAATAAAAACAAAATTAAAAAATCAAACATCTTCGCTTATGGAACTTCTTGTAAATAATAATGCATGTACCATTGGATATGAAAATATGAAATTTTAGCAATTTCAAATTGTACCGTATTCTATGGTAACGTTGATTATATAATTATTCAAAATATTTTATTAAGTTCGACTATTCTTGTTTAACTGAAATATGTAATTTTTCAAACAGTTCAATTTTTATTGGAAAAATTTAAAAATTCATAAAAAACAGTTTGAAACATTTTAATGTATATATATGTATAGAGAATGCTAACGTTTTCTTTAAAAAATTCGTTTTTGCTCCACTATATTACGTATACGTAATAAAGTAAAATGACGTTGATATATGTAATTCTTATTCGTGCATGATTCCATCAGACTATATTCAACGATACGATTATTCAAGCTAGAGAGTCTAATCGATTTTCCTTCTGTCGTAGCGTACGAGATGCCAAGTCCCAATATTAAACAGTAAATTCGAAGGCAGTGATGCCTACAGACAAGTAGCACGGTACAATGGCGTAACGCATGGGGAGCGCGGAGGGGATGACGGTGTCTTTTTAAATCAGAGGGCGTCGAGCACAGAATAATAATAAGATTGAACCAAGAACGAGATAACGTGGTGCCTCGGTGTGATTCTGGTTTGATATCTTCGCCTTGTTACCGCTCCTTAACCTTATCATCGCCGTGGGATCGGCCCTTGTTCTTTCCCGGAAGCGAAAGTCCTAACCTAACCCTTCGCAATCCTCTTGTCACTCGCGAATATTCATCGTTGCTTAAAATCTCATTGTGCACCGAAAGATTTTCTACCACCGCGCTGAGTTTCTTCCTTTCCTATTTCGCCTCTCAAATATTCTCCACTGTCAAAATGCCGCGACGTGCTTTCGTGTTTCTTTGCTCTGGGGGTTACGACGACAGCCGCTAGATGTCAGTCAACACGGCGTCTTCAGAAAGCATCTAAAGTATTTATTTGCCACTCGACGTCTTGACAGCTTCTGTTTTGAAAAAGAACGAGTACGTGGGTATATTTCGAAATCTTATTCTTACATTCTAGAGTATCAGTATGTCTCTGTTGAACACACCTCGGTAAACAGAGACAGGACGATACTCTAGTCCACGAGAATAGGTTATGGAACACGTTTAGTATTTGGAGTGTTAGATTATTTGTAACATGAAGTTTTAGATTTGCCATTAGTATGTGAAAGTTTCAAGAGTATTTTCAGTGGTTTACGGGACAATCAAAATTGAATGTCTACCAATAGGTTAGAAGCGTCAAAATTTTCGTCGCAGTGAACTTTTATCTATTTAGTTTTTTTGTTATTTATTTTATAGCATTTACCTGTAGTGCTTCTTGCTTCGCAACATTTTTTTGTGGCTTTAATTTATGACAGTTGGCTGGTTTACGCAGTGGAATGCAATTACTCGAGAGGCAACTACGGTCGGGCGTATTGTCGCGTCGTTAATGTCGTTTATATCTACACAAAGAGACAGTTAACGGAAATTCTGTTGAGTGTATTTTCCAGAAGATCTACGTGTATACTGGAAATGCATCGCGCACTATTTTCAATGAGGAAACGAACGAGGAAGACACAAACGAGGCTTTAACTCTCTCCTCGTCGCAGATCTCTGCGTAGCGAGGAAGGGACAATGCGATACCTTGTGGCTGTTGTGAGAACTTCATTAAATTCGAGTTGGTGGGATTTCGCGTTAGCGTAACCGTGGAACGTAGATACGTGTCGCTGGTTGGATACTCTGAACGCACCTTGAAGTTTTCAATAACGTCGTGGTATCTAATGGATGGCACTTGGAAAGAGGACTTTATTAAAGCACGTCGCCGCCTTGTAAAGTATTCAACGTAATACGAAGGCCTAGCACAAACCTTCAGGGCTCCTTCTCAATGCGGTTTCAGAATACCTAATGGCGGATTTTTCAGAGAAAAACATTGCACGTTATTAAACTCCTTAAGTACTTTTACTACTTTGGTAAGATTCTGTTCATTCTTTTTCTTTTTTTTTTCCCACTAAAATTTAGCTACTTTCTTGACGTTGGATATAAATCTGTAATTTAAAAGTAGCCAGACTTACTACGCCGCTGTAAATGACCATTGAGAATAACTGTGAAATGTTTCTGAGCAAAACTTTGCTACAATCAGATAACGAATGTGGTGTAATATTTTCATTTGAATTTTCGTTTGGTTGGTTAAGTATTTGAAAAATTTGAACTTTTTTTTAGGTTATCTCCTGCTGTCAGCGGTCAAGCGGTGAGTGGATAATTTGTAGCATATTGGACGACCGGGCTTACGTTACGAACTACGAAGTTTGTCGACAGTGACTGTATAACTTCAGTTTACGAGAAACCGAAGTTTAACTAACACGGTAAAACTAGACTATAATTAGAAAACTTCATTATTGACGTGGTTCATCTCTAGCTAGGTTACTCTATTTAACTTCTACCACTTTGCGTCGGCCGAAACTTCAAAAACCCATTGCTGATGTAGCGGCACTACAGATACGCGATTATATTTATGCTGTTTATGTTTTAATAGCGAATTTCAGCTACCAGGCACAAATCAATAATCGAACCTATTCAATTACCTAACAACTACGAACAACAGCCACTAATGTATATACTATCCAGTGCATTATCCGATTATTCCAACAATTCAGTGTATATCAGCGTCACAACGTTTAAAAGGCGTTAAATTATCGATCAACTGTTTAAAATTAATATTTTTTAAACAATTTAACAACATTCTACATCAGATTTAAAGGGACGTCAAGAAATAGATTTCTGGAGTCAGTAGAAGTTTCTGTTTATACGTTAACAAGACTTGTTAACTTAACACTTAGTGTTAAGTCATTGAAAAAAAAAGTTCACGTGACGTCCGCGAGTGCTGCCATCTACCAGTGCCACTGTTATACACAGAATAACTTGACAAGGAAACTTCTTTTCCCATCTTGTGAATTTTACCTTTCAACGAGCCACTCGTGTCTGCTCTTCTCTAGTCTTGCACCAAGGTAGCTATTCTATATTTATAAACAATTTGCCTCTTGTATTATTACGTGGTTAATTAAATAAGAAGAAAAATAAAAGACTTACTTTCCTACAGACTGCTTTTATGAAAAAGAGTTACTCTCTCAGGTGGGCCACGGGCTTCTTTTCTCGAGCCTCTTTGCGAAGCGAACCTTCTTCTCTTCAACGAGCTATTTTATGGAGTAGAACTTTCCGAAACTACTCTCAGGTGAACGCGCTTTCCCCGACCCTTCACCACCCATCCACCGTCTTTTCCTGTCCCTGGAGAAGCGGAAAAAGAATGAGAAGCTGGATGGCAAGAAAGAATGGATTTCAGAGTTGATATCCAGAAGAGCAATATTGGCTCTCAAGAAAGCGTATACTAAATCAGTATTTACAAGAAATAAAGAAACACTATAACACGTTCGTAAAACCATAAAAACATTTACACAGCGGAGAGATAGCGTGTTCAACGCATATAAAATTTCAATAGAAAAGACTTCATCAAATACCCGACACAATTCGAAGATCGCGTCCGCCATTAATCAGTTGGAAAGACACTCGCTTGATTCGCGTAGTCGTCACTTGTGCGCATGCGCAAACCACGATTCATTCTCCACGTTTGATCGACGCGTCGACGCTTCCTACAGTAACCTCCAATCAACCGATTCATGTGGTATAAATGAATTGTGAGTCGCACGATTCAAAGCAAATACACTGCAACTGACAATTACCTTGGTATTTCGAAATTTGTAACATGGTCGAATTGCGCAACGTCAATAGCAACGTGTCCCTTCAACGTATCCCCAGGTCTGTACATCGAGATATGCTAATGCTCAAAGGTCGTTGGCGTGTTTGATGGCGTCGGAGTGTCATTATTTTTTGTTCTTTTTTCTCAGGTTGTCGATGGGATTTTCCGGGTGTCCTCTCGCTACAATACGGCTGTACCAGGGAACGGGAATGAGATCGAACTTGAGAGAGAAACGATGGCGGCGTGGCTGACAACGCTGAGCGTGCAAATGGCAAGACAGCGACTGGCATTAATCTTCGCACTAGTCCAGCTGATGAAGTAGCAATTTCCTCCTGATAGTAAGAGGAAATAGGGCCGGCAGACCAGTTGATCAAACCGTGCACACTGACTCGAACCAAACTCTAGCTCCCTCCCAGTCCTATCCCTGACGTCATTCCATCGTTCACTCACCCAGATCCTATACTGCCTGTTTCTGCTACTAACGCTACCTCTTCTGGCTGATCGATGATGCACTGTATCTACTGACTCTTGCTCCATGCATCGTAAGCACTGTAGATGTGTATGTGTATATATATTACATATGTCTATACATACACGTTACATACGAACGTGTATATTTATATTTTTTGTATTTCCCGCCGCGTCAACGCGTGTACGATCGCAGATAAAAATTGTATGGATATTGTTTAATCGTTAGTGCTTCGACGTCTATTGCCTCTTAGTAGACAAATTTTAAACGGATGAAAGGATTGGCGAGGGATACGGTGGCTGCGTGGTTAAGTCTCGTGAAAATGAGCTTTTTATTATATCTCTTTATAAGTGCGGTACTGGACTGTAAAAAATTTGTATAAATATGAGACGCATATATTTTGTATAATATTCGCGAGACTTGGCACGCCATGCTCTGGGAGTATACTTGTATATCAACGAATCTACGGTAAAATTATATTCTATTATATCAGCGTTGTAGGATGTCTAAAATTAATTGTAAGGAAGCAAACGTTATAAATTACGTATACATATTTTTTTAACGAAACTCCATTTATCTTTTGACAATAGAAAAAAAATGTCACCGTATTCCAATTCGATATCGGATATAATTCTGAAACGTATCCTCATTGATTTACATATTCCGTGTATCGTTTAAAGTAACATATATCTACGGGTATCAGTCGTTTCCGGCATACTGACGTTTCTTCGATATTTACATAAAAACAAATTAAAGAAAGATAGCGGCGCGTCGCAACAACGGGACTAGGTAGACTTTTTCAATTACAACGTGATCTTGAAAAATGTACTAAAGATTTCGTGCGGCCATCTTGTCCGGGCAATTGAGGTCAGGAGGTCGCCGAAGAGAAATTACGATCCCAATCGAAATAACGAAGAAAGAGTCGGGATAATTAAGTGCGTAATCTCGAAGCAGTGTATATACATATATATTACGGTAAAAAATAAACATATACTGAAAAAAAACCTATTTTTTAAGTATTTCATGTAATTAATTTAGATCGTACCTAAAAAAGGTGTTTTTCGTAAGTAAAAAAATGTGTGTCCGACAATGAAAAATTAGCATATTCCGTTACGTCATGTTCGACATTCCTCATTAGTTTTGAAACAATTAAAAATAAATGAGTGCACGGGCACGCCTTTAATTAAAGCACTGAATACATTAAACGACTAATTATCCTCAATTGATTGCCAGTGAGCGAGAGAGATTTTTCATTCACACTTAATTTTGCGTGAAGTTCATTAAAATAAGTAGGCAACGATAATTGTTAGGCCGTTCGAACTGTTCGAGTGTCGAATGATAGTTCGGATGTGTTAAGTCAAGTGGGATTATTTCCTTGGATATCCCAAGTGTGCATGTCCCAGATGCGTGGACTCGTGACCACACCAGAATCTCCATTACTGACGTATACACTTAGTATATGGTACAGTATATACCGCTAGCATATACTATACTCAAGCGGCTATTGTATATAGGTAGAACATCGCGAGGTACGTATGTACATACATTGTGATTACATAGACGGGTTAACCAGCGACATCTGCTTCTGATCCTGTTTATATGCGCTGATCATTCTCGCATGATGACAATTACCGGCTATTAGATTTCCGCTCGTTGTCAATTCGTACGTACATAACTGTCAAGTTACTTCAATTGGATCATACGCGAATCGTTATTAACATATTTTTTTTCCATCGCAGGACATTGAATATGGCGTAGAAACAAAAGAAAAAGGAAAAGGAAGAATCGACCATAGAGTGTTCAACACGTAGTAGGGCGTTACGAGGAATTTAGTTACCAGTCTCGCCGCTGTGGCGCTGCGGTCGACGTTTAAAATTCGTTCGAGAATAACACGTAATGCATTTATTGGTGAATTCTGACGGAGATTTTAGTCTCTTGTCAGATTCTCGTTGAGAATCTAAGAACGGAGAGGAACTCGAGAGGATACCGAGTTCTCGAAGCTTTTTCCCGTCGGCATTAAGAAGCGGGCGTCGACGTCGGGACGCAAAAGTCTCGAAAGAAGATGGCGATTCGAGGTTAGGGAGAAGTTGGAGCGTGGAAAGTACATACGCGGCGTGTCTGGACGTTTTTGCAAATTGCCAAAGCGCTTAAGTCGTTTCACGTGGGCGTCCGTGACGTCATGGACCAATTGGATTTCAGCTTCCCCCACCGTTGCGTAACACCGATAATAATCGACGTCAGACTTTCAAGTGGTTTTCACTGTGGAGGGAGGGAGTAAGGAATGATAAAACTGTTTGAGTAGATATAAAAACATTGAGCTTTTTTCACGAGCATTATAATACGGGCTTGTATTCACGTGAAGGGTCTACATTGATTCTCACTGATGATCGTCGATGCTTATCGACCTTCACGGGCCATGTATCTTCATCATCGACGTTCCTAAAGACGAAAAAAGTTACTTAAAAATCACTTCGTCCAATTCAGAAATGCCCTAACCTACCCGAACAACGCGGTGAGTCACGATGAGAAATCGCTTTATTTGAAAATCAACTCTCCACACGCAAAGAAGCTTTCAAGCACTCGACTCGAGCAAAATGGCGGCTATTCACTCACCCGATGTGATTTTGAGTTCTGCAATTCATGCAGCCTCCGGCACTGATGCATTCCATCCGACCATAAGTCCGCATTACGTATTAACGAATGTGAGTGCACTCTTCACTTTGACTTCTTTTTATCATTCGTTGTAGATTCGATTTTTCGAAAAATTTTCAAAATCAAACCTTATCTTTAGAATCAATATTTTCTTAAGCGCAAAGTGGATCCAGCAATGTTCACGAAATAAATCCGATTAACTCGTCGATAGATGTCGCCACGTTCACAATGTTAATTTCTACGATCACGTATTCCGCTCGCATTTCGTACTATCACGCCGGATATCCGCTTTACAACGCTTAATTAGTAACAGATAGCGAGGGGGTGTAAAAGGGTGGGAGGGGGTACCCCCTTTGCTGCGGTGGTGGGGTGAGCTGGTAACGAGAGCACCGATGCATAAATTAGCAATATCATTATGTTAACACGAATAGAACTGTGTGCTCGAGGTCGAGAAGTACTCGCTGAAACTAAACTGACTTCAGCCAACCAACTGTATGCATTACCAGGAAGCTAACAAGTTCGCAAACAACGGCGTAAACATCGTCGAAGTGGAGTAACCCCGCTTACGGTACCACCAATTCAATTTCGAGCCGTGGAGTTGCTGCTGCTGCGCGCCGAATCTCTTTTGCGCGACTCTGAAGGACTTTTATCAGTTAGCTCAGCAATGTCATACAGAAATGGTACACGGTAAACTTGCAGCTAGTAAGCAAACAACTGGAGTCAAGATTTAGCAATCGCAATGTACAAGAAAAAATTGCTAATTATTTTTATTATTAATAGCCAACTCCAAAGTCTTTGAATTTTACTGCAGATAACCAGGATATGACTATAATGACTGTATGACTTGAATGACTCAAATTTATACAGGGTGTATAGAATTGAATTGGAGACACCGTGAAGACTTAGAAGAATTTAAAAATTGATAATGGAGTCGTCGCTCGTATGGAATTGAGGTTTAATGATAGATAAAGCGGTTAGATTACACATGTCAAACGTAACTATCCGGATGGGATCTGCCGCAATTAAATTAGTCACATTCAAGAGGAAAGCCTGGAAGTGTAATCTAAAGCGCGAAGGGTAATTTACTTCTTAGGGGATGAGGGAGAGAAGAGCCGGTTGGAAGGAGTGGGAGAGAATAAGAGAGATTAGGTTAGAGAGAATCGTGAACGAGAGAGAGAGAGAGATAGAGAGAGATGGAAAAAGAGCAAGAGAGATCTCGATGGTCGTTCTGGATGGAAGAGTGGAGGCCACTGATGTTGCTAGCAGCGGCAATGGGAGATTAGTCAAGCCGACCCTCTGTCCATCCAGCTCTCAGGCTCAGCTACTCTGTCGGTACAGCCAAGTTCTATTTATCTAGATTAAGCTCATCAGCGGATGAATTGTAGGCGAGAGCTTTTTGTCCACGGTCAACGTTAATACAACTTACAAATGGCGTGCCAGGCTCGAGCTTTTTGACCAGCTCGAAAGAGTAGAGGCAGCTATAACCGTATTTACGGCATCGCCGGTAACATTCTGGAATCCCAACCTAACCCCATTCACAACTAACAGCCTCTATAACCTAACCTAACGCACGACAATCGGAAGTTCTGACCGTAATTGCAAAAAATCAAAGAACCTATCGGCGAGTGTAATCTAACTTAACTGACCTGTCGAGGGTCGCGAAATAATCGTCTGTTTCGCTTGACCGCCATTTTCTTTTGCTCCCGTTAACCCGTTCGTTTCAAAGTTAATGATTTACGGGAACTCCCGGAATTTAACTTGCTCCTCAGCTCGCGAAAATAATACAGCTTTGCACCGGACACTCGCAGTCTACTACGAGTTTACTTTGGGCTAACGGTCTTTCAATTGCCGACAAATTAGTTTCAAAGCGTCCCGTCACGCCGCCTGTGGCGCTGTCTTCGCGTGACAAAAATGTTTTCACGACCGACCGATGGGACTCGGAGCTTTGATTCTGCGCCGCGGCACGTCGCTGTCGAACGTTTTTCGAATAGTCTAAAATACGTGTAACTTTTTAGCTCGTTACACGTAGTATATATACTCCTTCTGCTTTCTCTCTTCGCGCGGATGTACACACACGTATATAGTTTCTTCGAATGGCAAAGAATGTGACGCGTGGAAAATCCGTCACGGAGTTCAATGGATAACAAATGTCCTCGTGACGCGGACCGAATTATCCAAAGCACATCTGCCACTTGAAGTTTAATACTAAAAGTTTATTCGCTCCAGAAGACCCCGGGCCCGCGAGAACATAAAACAAGCATGGACGTCGGAATACGTCATATCAGGCCGGCAACTAACTTTCCGAAGCCTCCGGACGCTATCGTGAATTCAAATTTGGCGACGTCTCCGTGACCCCTGAGCTTATATACGTATATACATGTATATGTATACATAACGAAGTTAGAAATGTAATAATAGAAAATGTCCTCCTCGTCGTCTCGCTTGCATTGATATGCGCGATGGCGAACCGACTGTATCTCACGACAGTCGAGTTGTAAGAACGTAAAAAAAAAAGTTTATCTTCTGCCACTACGAGAAATCCATCTGATTTATAGACCATGATATCGCGTGATTTACACAAGTCGGAAAATTTTTACTTTTTCTCTCTATCTCTTTCTTTGATCTCAAAGAAAATTATTCGTCGAAATAGACCCGTCGGCTATGTACACGAATTTTTTAAACTTTGTCATTAAATTTGTATGGAAATTATTAAAAATAATATTCACTGAGATTCCACGCAGCAATTTATATCTCGATCATTCATCTGTCGTATTTTAAAGATTTATAAAAATTTTGTTACAATTTACATACGTATCTTTATTTTCTTAAACGGTACCACGTGCTTTTTCGCGGTGGTTGCTCTGCAGCGCTCTTACGTATATACGGTAACTCGTTGCATTAGATCCTCTTAGAAATTAATCAGCTATCTTTTGAAAAGGGGTGAGAGGAGGGGGGAGGGGGTAAAATCAGAAAGGAGGATGGAAGATAAAAGAGAAAATGAGGAGATAAGAGATAGGCGAGGGGAATGGAGGAGGTTTGGGGGGGGGGCTGGTGGAGACGAAGGAAGGCAGATAGGATACAGGAAAAATAAAGAGAGAAGAATGACAGAGATGGTGAACGGGATGAAAGAGTCAGGATGAGGTAAGGTAAAGCTGGAAAGTGGATGAAGGAAGGAAAAAGGAAAAACGTCAAGTATGAGGAAATCTGATATTGACACATGTGAGATTTGGTACTTGGACCCTTTGCGGGGGTTCCATAATAGAATTCAAAAACAAATGAAAAAAAGTAATTTCATATACCTACGTGTGGATTGACGATATTGACGATTGGTATAGTGGAGGAAAAGAAAGAATAATTATTTTTGAATTTCTGATTTTTTAGCGCAAGGGATGAAACAATTTTTTTTCGTAAATTCATTTCGTAGCTTTATATACTGAACTATGTGGTTCGTAAGGCAATGGTGTTTTGTGGTGAAATAATAAAATATTAATTTTTGGACGTTTCAAGTAATAATAAATGACGCTTGAATATTTTACGCTGGATGTCATCGTGCTTCTTGACTTTGTCCAGTTATCCAAAATTTTGATTCCGAATACGAAAGCATCTCGGGCCTCGCGCGATCTGACCGGTTTTTGTCTTGCCCGACCAAGCACAGCTTTCCTGTCTTTGTTTTTGTTTGTCAGCTGTTTATTTGGACGACGGTCGAGAACTACTTGCTGTGTGGGTATACGCAATTTGTGCTCACACGAGATCACCGCTTTCATTCAGGATTAATGGCCGTCAAAATTGGCGACGCGTATGCACGCCCCGTACCTTTTCATCCCTTAGTATCAGGAACAATGGTCCCTTTTATTATTTTCTCTTTTCCGTCATTTTCGCGTATCTGCAAAACGCCCTTATACGTTATTTAGGATTCGAGCCAGGGAATAATCGATGTAAAATTTAAAGCCAACATCTTTCACGAGGAATGGGATGTTTTAATAAAGGGAAAAAATAAAGAAAATATACACTTGTTTAGTGCATTCAGGGCAGTCCGAGTGTCTCCGCACGACCATATATTTTAAATGTATATATATATATATATATGTTTACATTAACAAAAATGTATACCCTAGATCAAAATTGGGAAAATTGATGTATATCCAGAGCTCAGGGGTTGTATTATAACGAAATTCAATTTTTTCGACTATAGTGATTCTGACAGCAGGTAGAAATTGACCAGCGCGTGTTCTTAAATACCTATCATCTAAGGGTTGATCGATCATTGGCTCTAAGCATACTGAACTACCCTGAAGTGAGCTGTATCACTTGAATAATATATACGAGCTGAGTGCCCGGTGCTGCCTCTAGCAGCCATTTCACTTTACTAACACAACCTCAAACTACTGTAGGATTATACCGGTACGGCACCATATCGGTGTCTTCCTTTGAAGTGGTTCACCCACTTTATCCACTTTATCCACTTCATCCACTTGCTTTTTTTTCCTATCATTTCTTCACTTCTATCCGATCCAACCCTTCTGCCGCTATCGCAATCGTTCTTATTTGCTTTCTCTTTCCTTCAAATTTTTACCATTCATTCTTGACTCTACCCTGAAAATTCGAGTCAACATGGAGCGAGTAATTCAAAATCAAAAAATACCGTGGCAGTAAAGAAAAATCAAATTTTTGGAATTTTAATTCGAAACCAAAAGAGTCAATAATATAAAACATACTCATTAAATTCAAAAAGAACAATCAATAATTGGTACAAAAATCCAACGTATTTCAAGTATTAATTATTCTCCAAGAATTGCAGAGCGTCGCGACGCTCGGATGCGTAAAAATACATTATTTCTCATTTAATGCCCCAGCATAAACAGTGACTACACTTTATTAAATAATCTCTTCTTTAATTTGGCACAAATCCATGAGTGCTCTTTCTTATTATGATACCCACTGCATTGCGCAAGGCAATTTACATTAAATACTAATGCAAAGCTGGTGCTGCGGCGGTGGCGAGGTGGCGAACTACCAAGGCGGTATCTCATAACCTGAAAGATTCTCGACGTCGGACAACAGGAACACGTAAAAAGTTCACACTTGTTCAAAAGCTGCTTGTACGTATCGTTGGTTAAACTATATGTATACTATAAACTACCTATAGTATGTCCATCTATAGTTCCGAGCATGCGTACAATACGCTTGCAGAAGGAAAACAGGCGACTGCCTAGAAAGCTTATATTTACTTATTCCCTTCAAGTAGGCAATCAAGAAGTTTCCCCATTATACTCGGCACAAGAGGATCACTGCTCGGGCTTATTGGTATTATGCCCTTGGGCTTCTTCACGTTGCGCTATACGCCATAAGCCATCTATACACGCGACTCAACTCGAATCCTTCAAAGTAATCATTAAATGTCGTGCAAGTATAATTTTACATCTTGGAAGTTGTGGGGAGTAAGTAGTATTTGCGTACTGATGACATTGAATGAGAATGAATTTTTTATAAAGGCTTAATCTCACGTAGGTTGCTTGGTTGGTAGAAAGGTTTTTGGAAAAAAAAAAAAATAATAATGGCATTATGAAAAGTCAATTTTTTAAGTGACATTTAAAAGTTTAGAACTTTATGACAGAACTGCGTGATCCTTATGAAAATTTTTTGAAATCTGCACTTTGAAATTCCATACAAAGTTATACAACAGAACTGAAGGGTAGCATAACTTTAATGTCAGTAGCTGATCATTGAATTTTGAATTTTTGTTTTTATAGACTGGTTTTTTTCCAAAGTTATATTAACATTGTTATTAAGATAACGAACAATAATTTTCAGGATCAAAGGCGTAGTCAAGTCTTAACGAAGCGACTCGAAATTTGTGTAACTTTTTGTTGAGATGCAACAACGACTCAAAAGGCAACGTAGTTGAATTTTAATTTACGTAGAAACTCATGAAATTTTGATTAAATTGTAATCAAGTTTATAATGTAGCGACAATTACCCGCAGGCTTAAAATTTTCAAGTTGTTAGACAATTCGTTAACGAACAATGAAAGTGATTTTGAGTTTTAATTATATATATAGAGAGTACTATTTTTTTTGGCAATTTGAAAAATTATGACAATTTTTCTTCAAAAAGTTCAATAAGACAGATAATTTTCAGATAATTTTAACGTGCCTCGATCCTCCGGTGTTTCAAAGTTACCCAATTTTTGCGTTTGCACGTGACAAAGAAAACAAAAATCGTTAAGACCCAAACCGTGCAATTAATTTAATTGGAGATCGAATGGGAAAGGGTTTAATTAGACTGGGAAGTCACGTAATCTCGGGAAAATGGCTGACTCCGTAAAACGTAAAGCCACGACATAACGCAGGCTTAACCAAACGAAATTGGCTTGACATTTATTTCCAGTAATCACCGTCTCATTCGACGGCGGCGCTGTGATCGTATTGTTACTGAAATAAAAAGGAACAACAGCATTTCTTTTTCCCCTCGTAAACAAGAACGAACAATATAAAACAATGTTACCAGAAAGCATGCATTTTTTACGATGCTTTCAAGCTGCGGATAATGTAGCAGGAAGCTCTTAGGCTAATACAAGATAATAGAAGCTTCTGTATTATTAAGTCACCACCTTGCTGTACTGAAACTATTAGCACAACACACCTAACCTCGACCAATGATATACATAAATCGCCTGTAAATAAATAAAAAAATAATCACAATCATTACAAAAAAAACTCTACCAAACCATAACCTAGAAGCTTCGTGCGTCGTCGGCCCTCTTCGGAAACAAAACGAACGTGCCACGTAGCTTCCATTGGTGGATACCAAGGGAGTGGGGGAAAAGCCGAGTTTCAAACTCAACGGAAACAGATGCCACGCGGCGCCAAAGCTTCTCGGCGTTTCGTGTTTCGCACCGATTGGTTTTTCATTTGTTTTCTTATTTATCGCGAGACGCCATCTCTAGAAGTTTCGTATAACCGCAGCAGTTTAAACTTCGGTCACATCCCTCACGCAAGTTTCACCCTCTCGGGTTGGTTTCTACGTAGCGAAAACTTGGATCGGATCTACGTCGAACCACTTTTCAAAGACGAACGATCTTGCTCTCGATTAGATCAGTTTGTTATTTTCTCTATTTTTTTTTCATTCTCTCTCCCCCACTCAACTTTCAAAATTTTCGTGAAACGTTCAATTTCGTAAAAATGCAAGTTTAATATCACATCGTCCACGTATTTTCGTTATCGATTCGACAAATTTTTATCATTTCTTTACTCAATGTCCAACAAAGAAGATCCGTTTCGTATCTTGGATTTTCTCCTTCATTCTTTCTCCACTATCCTCTCGGGTGGAAAGGTCAGCGCGGTCTGCGGAACTACAAGTCAGTGGACGCTCCTATCCCCACGTCAAATGATCCGTACGCTGATCCAAAGCCTGTCCCTTATCTAAGCACCGTATGTGCTCTGGGTATTATCCATTTGGTCGATTCGAAGCGCCGCTATTTCTCGCTCGACATCTTCCAAGTAGTAAAGGAACCCGGTACGTCAGACATCACCGACATTCACTTATCATTTCGTTTTATCGGGCTTTAGGTATTCATGACGTCACTTTACCACATTTTTAATCATAATTCATAGCCGACCGATAAGGCGGGTCGAATCTCTGCTTTCTTTTTATTCTTACATGAATAATTGGGACAAAATTTTATTTTACATTCCTTTACCCTATAAACGTGTACGATAACGATAAATTGCTTTTTCCACCCCTTTTTTTTTGGCGAATTTATAATACACTTTTCAGTAATCGCATTACTACTAATTCACAAGATATATATATATATATTTTCGTAATTCCTACCGAGCGTTTACTAGTTTTAATTTAAATCAGAGTTACTGGGTCTGCTATGCTATTTTGTTTGCTAAGGCAAAATAAATATTATACGTTTCAGAATTTCTCCTGCAACAGTTTCCCATCTCTCATCCAATTTAATGTATTTTTTTTGGGATCCATACAAATTTTTAACAATTTCGAAACACTACTCTAATTACAGCACGGGACAGTAGCGCGAGGTAACTGTAGTATTTTGAAATTAGCTAAGTGGAAAATCCCAGGGTTTACCTGTAAGTACTTAATTTATTAATGATTGCCAGTGAAGTAATCGTGTGCAAATATTTCAATAGAGTCTATTTTGATAATGCATTATCAGAAAATTAATATCCGAGCATCGAGCCTCCACCTTTTAGTTGTCAACACGATCCCTAGGGCTAGAAGCACACCCTTTGTACTTCAGAAATATTACTAACCCTTTAGTAACCACGTGATATATATTTATGAAGTATTTCTAATTATAGTTTGTCTAAACGATAACAGACGTAGACGATAACACGTATAAGAAATGTTGTAATTGATACTATGACCAAAAAATTAAGAAAAAAAATTAATTCCTCAACGAATCACTTTAATTAGGTTGCTTACGACAGGGCAGTGGTGTTTTGGTAAATTTTCGTGTCAAAAGTATCGACACTTCCTGAACGGTCGTTTAGAGCCGAGATTATTGGATAATTAATTAGGCTGGTATAGCGAAAGAAAATGAATAATTAATCTGTATCGTTTTATGAGGCGGGGGAGGCGGGGGAGGGGAGGGGGCTGACAATCCCAAAATTATACGGATACAGGAAACAGGAGGCTGCAGTTTACATAGATAAGTTTGAAAATTGAGCCGGATGATTTTTTTTTGAAATTTTTCAAATAATTTTTTTACGTAGCGAGAGTCGACGAAAAAAAATGGTTGATTTCAATTAAAAAAAAGAAAATGTAACAAACACGAGATCGAAAGCGGATGATTAGAAAAAGATATTAAATTGGCAGTCGAATACGCCCGAATCCAGGAGTCTCGTATATACCTATATGAACGGACCTTTAAGTTTTGAGTTTAGTAGAGAACTTTTCTAAGCTCAGGTGTTTCACCCTGCACACACAGAACTTGTTCCGAACATTCCGCCGGAACCATGGACTGTCTAAGCTGGAGGTGGAGAACTTGTTTTTCTTTGTTCTTGTTTCAGTCAAGTTCTTTTGCCTTCTTATCGTCAAGCAGACATTGTCTTCATGTACTTGAATACCTAACCTAACTTGATAGCTATGGATAATTGAGAAGTTTTGTTAAATACATTTTTTTGTTTGAAACTTTACTCACAAAACTTTTTTGTACTTGCACGTCGAATTGATGTACTTGCACGAACTTAATGTGATAATATTATTCAACGAATTCAAATCCCAACCTGACGTGTGTCGCTGTTCTCAAAGTCCTCGAGTAATCTTTCACGTTTTTTTTTCTTGCTTTCTTAAAAGAAGATTAAATTAAGACAATGCAGTTGGCAGACTTGAATCTTCCATTATTACTGTCGCCTGCTACTCTTGTGCAGCCCACGATCTTCTACCAGCTCCTGTTTTACGCTCGACTTGGACAATTCTCGCTTGAAATATAATACAGAGCTGCTGTCTGAATTCTATATTTTGTTACGTCTTTTAGCCGCCTGGAGCGCTGTCTTCTCTGCAGGACCCTGCAGCGTTCGCCGGAGACGCTTAAATGGACGGTAGAATAAAAGTGACGGATGGATTTTTTGAAAAGTGAGAAATAAGAATGTCGTATATGAAAATATATTAATATGTAAGTACAGTACCACGATACTTATCGTGGTATAAGTACCACAATAAGATAAGCATCGATTGGAATGATCGCAAAAATGAAAAAAATATGGTAAAGGCGGAAAAAAAATTTCCATGAAAATACCATCCACAGTAGTTACAGACAAAATTGCATAGAATAACTTCTTTTTATTTTTCGTTCCGCCACGCACATCTATTTGGCAATTCAAAATGTTCACGATGAAAAAAAAAGTGAATTTTACTCCCCGATAAAAAGGATATGAAAATTCAATGAAATCCTAACGATATTGGCTACAGCGAGCTTTTACCCGAAATTCTAAAATTTACCCATCTAGATACCGGTTCCTGCCCGATGAAGGGATTCGATAAAAGTTCAAAAGCAAAAAAATCGCCACTAGATGGCTAAAGCCCGAAGGATCCTGAATTTCAGAAACGAAGAGAGGCATCCGACGTGGCCTAAGAGTAGAGCTCGGAAAGTTCGAACTCGAAAGCTCGTAGCTTATTTTTTTTCTTTTTTATATATTTTTTTTTATCAGATGTCAAGAAACCCAAAAGGGACCAGTAAAGGGAGCCGCATTGATCAGACGCAATTTAGCGCGCTTTTCTCACACGATAAAAACTCACGGACGTAGTATAACGGCTGGCAAAAAAATTCCTTCAGAAGTAGTAAATTACGGTGGGCTGAGCAAGTGGTTGTGGTATAAAGGGTGGAAAACTCGATGGCGACTCTAGCCAGTGGTAATATCGCTGCTTGGTCAACCGCATCGTGTGAGCCGGCGGACTAGTCCCTGGGTTAGACTACTGTACAGCACATAGGGTATACCTTATGCTACCATATAGTATATTGCAGTCTGACCTGTATCACCATATACTACTGTACCTTATACATTGCCATATACTTTAGACCGAAGTGGTAATGAACACGTTCAGCATTTTGGGCTCAAAACAAGGTTCGCAATTGGTAATCGTTCGGACTAAATAAACTGTATCTTTGTGGTTTCCTACATTGATTAAAAGACGTCATCCAGGGTCGTTGTATTTCAAGGTTTCCAGCTGATCAATCTCATCAGCTTTGCGAACCCCCCTTACACAACGCTAAACTTCCAAATTTTCTTACACATAAAGGAAATAGATTAATTTCGTTTTCGATTAAAATTTCAATAAATTATTTATATCGCTGACATATCATTTTTGAGAGGGGGGAGTGAAATAATTTTTTTTTGGAAATATAATTAATAACGCTACTCGTACTAGGCCAGTGCCGAAGCGATCGATCAAGATTGAAAAACGATAGCAATCAGTGTAGAACGTATCAATTTACAAGCACGCAATACGAGACCCGATAATAATGACGAGAATGCGTCAAGACGATAGCTAAAAAAAAATATAAAACCCACCCAAAAAAAAAACCAGCGACAACGGAGTACGACGACATTAATTTTTTTCTCCACCCAAAATCCAAGCGACTGCGACACAAACGACGACATCTCGTAATCTCGAAAAAATGATCTCAAGGAGGCATTAGGAGGCTTAGAAAATGAGGTCATTCCGAAAGGATTCTCTTTTGAGTTCCAAAAGAGGAGAAAGCCTTTCCCCTAGAGCAGGTCGAAGGACCCCCATCGAAAGCTAAGCGACAGGATGTTGGATACGTCTTCCACAAGAATTCTATCATTTCCTCTCTCTTTTTCGCCCTACTCCACTGTCTTTTTCATCCCCCTCCCCAGTATCCAGCATCCAGGTTTTACCCTGAATGGAATAGCCCGCTGGGAATAAACACGCGTAAGACCTGCTCGACGGATAGACGTAAAGGGGATAAAGGGGGAGGTGGGTGGAATGAAACTTTCTTTATCCTCTTTTTTTTCTTTCTTTTTTCTCTACAGACACACACGTAAAAGGACCAACGTCCAAAGATCCTTGAGGTTTGTCAGGACTCGGTAAAGGTTCGCTATATTACGGGAAGTGTCACCGGCAGATAAGGTACTAAATAAATCAGACCGTAGCTTAGTGTTTCTCTACGGGCGGAGACAGAAGACATCTTACACTTCCGCGCGGATTACGGGCCTCGCTTGTCCTGAGGAATGTGGGAGGCTGAAGTAGAGCGAGTGAGGACGCTGTCAGACGTGGAGAAGAGAATACGTGGAAGTATGGTATACAAGGATAGCAAAAGAGAAAGGAGGGGAGGGGTAGACGCAGAGAGACGTAATATACGGTGGCTGGCTGGTTGAATGGGTAGGAGGAACTGAGAGCCTAAGAGGATGAGGTGGAGCATCCTGAGGATGCGAGAGGGATAGTCGTGGGCTCCTATTAAAACTCACGCATATATGTATGTATATGCGCAATGCTGTCTTAAGCCAACTAGACACTCCGGCTGGCTGTGCGACACAACTTGGCCAGTTGTAAATTGCTCTACAGCCACTCGTACAAAGTTATTCCGAAGGGTCTTAGGTGTGGACTATTCAGATTAAAAGGGTCCGTGGCTCCACCTTCCCCTACAGGACGTTTCGCGCAACGCCCTGCATACGGACGTGTAACATGGGCTCTGGGTAAATACGTTTCGCATCTCTGTAAATTAGCTACGCAAAGCATCCCTAATAGTGTTAAATGTTTGTCACGTACCAATTAGTCACTACCCGCTGTCAATATTACCTTGGACGACGAGTATCGATTCTACCTTCCATTTCGTCATCCTGTTCCTGACTTTAACCCCGGGCTAAGCTCTGTCTTTAGTTTCAATTTGATCTGACTGTTGTCCAGATGATCTAAATGGGTGAGGGGTGGGGATAGGGGGGGAGGGAGGGGGGTATCCCTTGCGAGAAACGTTGAGCCGCGTTACGAATTCAAATCTAAACAAGGCCGTGTTAGATTAATTAGGAGAATCGGTCAGTTCCTGGGGACTTCCGGTCATTACTCGTTGGCATTCTAACGGGTGTTACGTAAGTGACGTCGGTATCTTCGAAGAAGAGAAATTGGTGGGGTGAATTATTGATTGAAAAATGTACGTTTAATTTTTATGAGAGAGGGGGGGAGGGCGTTTAATCGATATTAGGAGGTTATTGATTTTTATTATTGAAGGAAAAAAAATTTGATTAATCGTGTCGAACTCGTTCGTTTTTACCTGGTTAGGTAAACGAAGTCATTTTTACCTGGATATGCAATTCGACTGCATTTAATCAACGGGTCAGCTCGGACCGATCCTTCGTTCGAGGATCATTAATTTCCTCGGGTTAGGTTACGTTGGGTTAGGTTAGGGAATCAACGAATTTCTCGCTCTGATAGAATTTAGTAACGAGCTCGTGGGCTCGATGCGGGCTGCTTCGTTCTTCTATGGCAGCTAGTCGCTGGCTACGTTCCTCGTTCCAGGATTTCCTAAATCCCGGAATTAGCGGGCGGCCTGACCCAGGCCACGACCCATCCACCCATCCTCTTACTGGACCCCGAGTCCATCCCAGATAAAAAGTCGATCTCGCTAAGAGCGACTAGAGCCAACTACCCGGCGTAGGCAGACTGGTTACTATAGGTTGATTCGGTTAGGGTTTTTTCGAAAATTTTATTTTTATTTTTTTATTGTATTTACCTCGATTGGCTGTTTAACGTATTTTCCTAGTGTGAAGAAAACTGGAAATATACTTGAAACTATCCGTGGGATGTATTTTTAGAAATTTTTGTACAGGACGATTCAAAGTTGCATGACTTAATTGACTTGAAATTATTTTATTATACTTTTTATTTGTGAATTTTAGGTTCGGTATTAATATTATTTATTTATTTAGAAAGGTGAGTGAAATATGTTTGTGGGTATATATGTATGTTGATTTGATATCTGTGATAAATAGCGTCGCACGACTAAGCATAGAAATATTGATTTCTAGGTAAATTCAACGGGGTAGTGATTTCACGTGATAAATTATATTTGATATAAAGTCAAGAATCAATGATATATTGAATATCGTCGCTAAGGCATAACGCACGCTATATTTATATATTTGATTAAATATTCATTTTTCACGAATATTCTAAATCTTAAACCGTAAGTAAACCAGGGTCACGCCCCGATAAAAATTTAAATATGCATTTTTCGTTTTACGAACATCGCGCGACATTAATTTTTCAAAAATTCCCTAAAGCAGCTTTTTAAAGCAACGCATTATCATCGCAGAACGCGAACACTACAGCCGGACAGTGTATAATCAAGTATAAAAAATATTATACAGTTTTAGCACAAATCTGCAAAAAAACTCATATGCGAAAGTTTTTCCAGAGTAGCATAGATACACAATAGTACAAGTACCGGAAACCGTAGATTTTCTCCGGAATGGAGTAAAACAAATATTACGCATACTACATATACATATATATAACACGTGAAAATACTATAATATATTACTAAAATATATAACACGTGGAAAAAATTTTCTTCCTTGTCAAGTTATTCTCACACGTGTAAAACAATGAACGCATAATTAAATATCGCGTCTCGACGCTATACTATAATTTCCACATACGCTCATACGTGTATTTCGCGCGATTGAACGTGTGATCGCTTACGAGATTAAACAAATTTTTTTTTCCAAAAATTTCCGAGTCGCCCGCAATATTTTTTCCTGCGTAGCCGCAAAACACGTTAAAGTACTTCCCGCAATTATACACGGGGTCATTAGTCCTCCACGAGTGTGGACGATATGTGTTAGACACGTGCGAGGACACGTGGAGTACCAACGTGGTGGTTTTTTCTTTTTTTTTTCAAATTATGTTTTTCGCTCCGATGAATTTCAGACTCTCTTAATGACCTGACCTTTCCGCATTGTCCAACATCAACCCGACACCCCGAACCCTCGATCACATATTTCCACCCCTTCTGTCCTTAAACCTACCCTCCCCTTCCACTTCGCCCTTTGGATTAATCCCACTGGCCAATTTGGGGATTTCAGTCGCGGCCTGAATTAATTCATACCTATTACGAATTCGACTGTGGAAATCGTTGAGTTAAACCTGGACGGAATTTTTTATATTCCCTTAAGTGTGCGGGGGTCGGCCATTAAGGTTATCGCGTGACAGGAAATTACTATCTGAAATACGTTAATGATATTAGTCTATGCATTGAAGCACAGATAGCGCCACAGTTTGTATAAAAAAAAATTGAATAATAATAAAAATTATGACAACAGACTAAGAATTTGTAAAGAAATAATTTTGTAAAAAATGTATTTTTACGTCTTCTTCAATTTATTTTACTCAACGTTCAATTTCCTAGTCTTTGACGCGAGCTTATGAAGATTCGAAATTGATACGTAAGTCGAAGAAAATAGCGACTCGGTTCATCCTCGTGAAGTGGATAACAAGTGTTGAAGCTTTTCATGAAAAGCACTCGAACTCCAGTACCGGGTGAAAAGTTAAAAGCGCCATCGTCAGCGAGCAAGATAACGATGAGGTTGCCTTTTAGTTTGGAAATAGTAATCAGTGCAGTGTATATATATACATACATATCCAGAACTGGCAGCAGTTAGCAATTCTGCATATATACGGAGGTACGATAAATAACCATAAACATCCAGATACGAATGGACAATAAAGATCGGAGAGAAATCGAAGTTAGATTTTCCTGATACAAGAATTATAATTCACGAATAACAGGAGAGTTCAGAGTTCGTTTCCACCGGCGATTGGAATCGAAATCGGGGTACATAAAATTCGGAATAAAATGACCTTTCAGGATTGGAGTCAGTGCTTCGACGTCGATTTCGCACAATCGATCAGACCAGTCCTGAGCACTCCTGACCACTCCTGGCCGCTCGGTCGGTAATAGTAAACGAAAATCCCGTCGGCCATTCGAAGCGTTCAATTTCACGTCCGGCCGCCCGATAGAATCAACCGCCACTAATCAAGTGCTTTGCGTATCGCGCGGAGCGCTTTTTGTTTCGTTTCGAGCTTCGTTAAATTCAAACGGGTCTGCCGTATTTTGGTACGTCTATCCGATGGTCAACCGTTAGGTTGCTGGGTGGAAGCCACTGCAACTGGCACAGAAGGGTAGCTCTCGAGCCACCCCTCCACCAGGAATAATCGTTCCCCTTTGATCCTGTACGATATATTATAATCCCTCTCTCAGTGAATTTGGACGTAAAATTTTTGTTTATCAAACGTCATTGGAACGTTGAGGAAAATTTTTGCCGAAAAAATGCAATTTTTTATTTCCAAAAGGGGTACTCCTCGGAATGGTACTAAAGCAACGATAAATGTTGGGGTGAGAAAAAAAAAATTGTAATATCCTTTTTTTATCGTGCATAAAAACGAAGCTTAAGGAATTAATCTGCGGAGTGACAGAATAATTCGCGCAGACACGACGGACGTGGATGAATGCGTTTTCCACGTTGGACGCTTTCCGCAGCTTCCGTTGCTGCTTTTCCTACGGGACTGTTTCGCAAAGCTTCGACTATCCTGGATTAAGAGAGCGACAGCTGCAGTATCTCAAGCACGCCGGAGAATTCCTGATTAGTCAGTTGCTTTCCTTATTTTATATCTGGCAACAAATCAAGCTGGTAATGGAATTGCCGCTCTCCGCTCTAATAAAAGTTGCGGAGATTTTCTCGAGTTTTTCATAGCGCCGTCTCGCCACCTTTATTACTCATTTCGCATTTCCTCGGCCGACGGTGGCGCTGCGCTGCGGCCGCCGCACCAAGACGAATAGCCAAGGTCTCGGGTTAAGTGCTATTGTGCTGCTTATGAAGAATATGAAATATATCGGCTTACCCTCGGACCCGAAGAATAATGAGGCAAGTATCGCGAGATAATGCGATGCCGAGATTATTAATACCGCAACCAAGATTTTTTAATTTGCCATTTACTCCAATCTACTTTCACGCTGTGTCTACAGCTTCTCCGAGCGAACCCCAATAACCAAACGCGTCAATATAAATTGACTAAGAAATTTAATAAAAAACAAAATAATTAAAGTCATTACGAATAATCACGTAATTTATTTTAAAAAATTACATCAATAATGATCGTTCGTCAAAATCCATAAAAATTATATTGTGATAAATTACAAACATCTTTTTATTTACTAATAACATTAATTACCTTTGGCTTCACCCAAAAAAATTATTATTATTAGACATTTTTTTTATTTATCATCACTAAGCGCTTCTACCTATAACTTACCATGTACGATGACTTCAAATCGTAAGGAAAGGTTAGTCTGTAAAAGCTGTTAACAGGAGAGCAAAGTAGCTGCCGGTGCAGCTGCAGTAGCAGAATGTACTTCGATTGAGACGCAATAGCCGGACGATATGTCTTGATCAAACCTTATGAGAGTGCACCGCCGGTACGAGTCACAAATCAAACCCACTGAAGCACGCCTACAACCCTCGGGTGGGATTACGTAACACGATAGTTCCCATACGTTTCGTATTGGCATGTACATACAAGTATGCGACACCCGTTACATTGCAGTTTGAAAATTCTCTCGAGAAATACCATTGGATGGGATATTGGTTTCGACGAAGAGGAACGTGCATACTGATATGACGTAACAAATATTTTGTATCTCTAAAATGGGCATCGGCCTGATATTGGATTTACTGTTGATTAAAGATGTATTAAATAATTTAGTGTATATATATTGTGACGAAATTTTTCGATTCACGGTCACAAGGGGACTCCAGCTACCAATACAGATAGCGTTCTTGATTTCCGGTTCCCTTCGGGTCGCCCCGTGCTCGGAAGCTGCACTCTCGGGTTGATTCGTATAGTTACGCCACTGCTCTCAGAAGATTTCGTTATGGTTTAGTTGAGGCCGAGGTGCTCGAATCTGCCGTGTGGAGATAGTCTCGACGTACCGAGTTGCCCGGCAGAGGAGACGTCTCCATGGACCGGCAGCAGCCCGGGTGAGATACCGGCGCCCTGCTAAAGATGGGCAAAGGGCTGTGGAGCGGGCGGAGATGGAGTTTTGATACGGTCAAGGGCAGGGGCGGAACCCCCTGACCCGAGTTAAGGATGTGGTGCCCAGGTGTCGCCCGATGACCTGGGGAAGCGGCCGTGGAGGATCTCCAGGAGTTACGTACCGATTCGCTAAGGAACGCTCTCGATTTGGTTTAAAGGGACGAATCGAGGGAAATGGAAGAGTTATCGGCTATAAGGATCTCGACCAATCAGAATGATTAGTTCTCGAATTTGACTATTGTCAAAGCAGTCTGTCTCCAGGCACCGACCGAGGTGTCACGAACTGCCTCGCGCTCCCGTGCTGCTTGTTGATAGTTTTTCTAACCGTGTTTCGATCCGGTATAGCAAGTTCTCACTCGTGCAGTTCTTGCGTAGCTCTCGCGATATCCAGGAAATTCAACGGATTTTCTGAGTGTGTTCCGGAAGTGCAGTGCTGTGCCAACCTGAGTGTCTCCTGGATGCGGTTCTCGGCCTTCACGGATCAGCTGCACCAGCTCCGGTAAGTACTCCCAATTTATTAATCGGTGAAGGGATTTCGACTTGATACTTCCGATTCGTTCTGTTACGTTCTCGATCCGCTGATCTCTGTATCCCGCACTATTTGCCTGACTCTTACTCCGACCCTCTCTAGCTCAACCTAGCAGCCTGAGCGGCCGCGCATTTCCGTAACCGTCCGCTCCCGTTCGTCCATCCAGTTGCGTTTGTTGATTTTACGCGACCGCAAAAATCTACAGGGTCCGTTGAGTTATCGTCTCTTCCGATAGGTTCCGTCAGAGCTCTCGTTTTGGTGGAATTGGGCCTGTTCCACCCCAACTCCCAGGTCATACCGGCTCGTCAGTTCCCGTCAGTTGAAACAAGAATTGGCTGGCGCCCGCCTGGCTTGCGGATGCATGAGTGAAGGTAACGTAGGTTAGTTCTCGGATTTTTCGTTATCGGTTTCGAGCTAAGAGAATACGTAACAATATATATATATATGCTCCTATTATTATTATTATTACGAATCAATGTTTGAGTTAACAAAAAGGGAGGAGGGAAGATGCTGCCATTTACATTTACTGGTATCGCACAAAAGTATATTATACTAAGTCGTCTAACTTATATTTGACTTGACACTCGAGAAGGTATTTCATTTGAAAGCTTAATTCAATCGTTTCTGCCGCGAGACGTATTCGTGATTGGATTTACGCGTTTGAATTTTCTAATTCCTGACGCTTCCGTCGGGCGGCGCCACTTCCCTTTAAGTGCTATATACACGAAGCGACGACAACGTTGCGAATAGTATTTTGGAATAAAGAAGAAATTAGTTTTCTAACTCCGTTATGGTAATCGGAATTCCTACGGCTTGTTATCGTTGATTAATGACGATAGAGAGCAGTATTATAGCGATTTTTCAAAATTCATAATTACTGAAAACCATTTGTTAATCAACCACCCCCTGACGTCAGAATCACATTAGGTCAGTCATTTCTATAATAACAGGCATAATAATATGTAACGTATTTTCTTGACTCGAAGCCGATAACGAAAATCCGAGAACTGACCTACGTCACTTTCGGCCGTCCACCCTTCGCCCATGCATCCGCATGCCAGACGGCCGCCAGCCGGTTCTTTCTTCGCCGGGAACTGACCACCCGGTATGACCTGGGAGTTGAGGCGGGACAGTCTGAACTCTGGCAGAACGAGAGCTCCGACGGAAACTATCGGAAGAGACGGCAGCTTAACGAATCCTGTCGATTTTTGGAGACGCGTCAAATCGAGAAACCAAACCGTAGGTGCTGATCTTTGGCGTCGCGTGAAATCAGAAAACGCAACTGGATGCGCGAACGGGAGCGAACGGTTACGGAAATGCGCGGCCGGTCAGGTTGCTAGGTTGAGGTAGAGAATAATAAAAAAAAGTGCTGCCGAATTAACTGACAACGCGATCATTAACCATCAAGGAAAAAAAATAGGCAGTTGAATTAAACAAATTCGTAAAGTTTCTCAAGGTGCAATTATCACGTTTACTAAAAATACGTACAACGTTGGTGTACGGTCTGAACTGTGTTAATTACGTGACGCAAGTTCTTCGTTTGATGAGGTCACGTTCGCTCGGGTGAAGATTTATAAAAAATGAAGTAGCCACCTAGCGTCGGCAAAGCGTATTAATTTATTGGCCAGTCACAGATGGCGCTACTAAGACATTTCGTTTAAGCCTTGTCTAGGGGTAACGCACTGGGAAGGAGATCAGCTGTGGAACAGAGAAAAGAAAATTGGTCTGGGTGAGTGAGAGAGATAAGGGAAAAGGGTAAAAAAAGAAAAACGGACGCGCAAACCCGAAGACATACGAGGGAAAGTTGGGAAGCTGGAAAGTTGGCTGGCTATTGTATTTTTATAGAGGAGCGCGACTCTATTTCTGAAACATTGAGCAGCCAACTGCCACCAGATTGCGGAACGATCGAACCGTGTGCGACAGCTCGGACCTCTGTGCTATATTCGTTAAGTTATCGCCAGTTACGTCACACGGGCTATGGCTTATTTTATAACACGCATTATACCTCGCGAGATGTTAGGTCAATTTCTCATTGGCTAATGGCAATAACGTCGTTTTAGGTTCCTGCGAAAAATTTTTCTAAATTACCAAAAATAATTTCAAATTCAATTTTCGTGCGAGCTAACTCCACCGTCGTACAGGTGAATATAGTCTTCGAATTTTTCCCATGATTTAACAAAATTTTTTTTTCTTCCTTTCCTCGATAGTCACGATGCCATTAAATCCCGTCTCGATCGTCCGCACGCGAAGCTGCATTTCGATGCGCATGAAATCGCATAAACAATTGGTTTACGGGCAATATCACGGGCTACCGGAAGTGACGTGCACTCTCTTTCCAAGTGACAAATTTTATTGGCGGAAATGGAGCCGCTGGAAATGGGATACGTATTTCTTTTAAATTACACACGGTCTCCTTCTATACGTACAATTTAGCTATCGGGTAAAAGATTGCATAGAAAATTTTGAAAAAATCAATCGAATCTGGATCGATGGAAACAATTTTTTCAAAATTTTTTTTTCACTAATTTCTAAATAACCATTATTGCCATGACCTACTATCTCAAATATTCAAGTAACTTTGTCTCCTTGTCTACTGTGTGTCTTAGAAAGGTCACAGAGTCGTGGCTGCACTTTAATCAGTTCATAACTCAGCCATCATCATACTAGACATGCATACTCGGTTACCGTTTAGTATGTACAGCCAGCCAAGCCAGAGAACCAAAGACGAGGAAAGTTTATGAAGAGGTAGGAATTCTCTCGTAAACCAGATTATTACGTCATAAAACGTTGACTACCCCTTCTTCAAAGTGTGTTAATTTCGTTATGCTCGAAGAACCAACTTGACTCGACTCTGTTAACAGGAAACGCCAGCAAAGTTTGTAATCTCAAAAAAATAAAAAAAAAAAAATACGAGCATCATTTTATTAAAGTACTTGCAACATTTTTGCACTAGTCTGGTAAAATTCCAAGACATTAAAAATCGCAAGAGCAGTGACACTTATTCGCACGTGCACAACCATCAGGCTCTTTTCGCCTTGATACGTCTTATCTTGCAATTGGGCATTTGAAAAAAATATATATATATACATCTGCGTCAACTTGGAGTTGCTTCGGTCGAACGCCTCCTAGTTTACGCCTACAAAGCTTTAAGGTTTAATGTTGATGAAGACACACAGTCACAGGGTTAGCCTGGGATTTGAATACCAGATTGGGAATTACACGTGTAAACCCATGAACAGCCCTCGCATAGTAATTTGCGCGAGATCATGAATTAATTTAAGTATTAAATACGGCCGCGAGCCGAAACGGCATACATGCCGACACACATATATAAGCAAATACAGTACAGCCCAAGTCGTAACATTACTTTTCGACTTAATGGAAAATAACTATTATGTCTCCATCGTGCTTGGACTTAATACACACCCGGTATATGGAGCGGGTGAAATTATTATTCAAAGAAAAAGGGAAAAAAGTTTGTGCGTGCATAAAAAAAATTTATCTTAATTAATCATTGATAACAATTTTTTTTAATGGATGCAGATACTATTATATGACGTCAGACGCGATGCCTGGGAAATTAATGACGGTAGCCATTATTAGATGCTCATGTTTTATCGGGGTTAATCGATAAGTCGCCTGCACTTTTGTTGACTCGCATTTCTGTTGCATTGCGCTATCGTCCTCGCTGCAGATTCGTTGCACAAGTGCATGAGAAACCTGCGTGACGTTCGTGACGCTCGTGTCGTTCGAGTGAATTGCCGGGTGGATCGAACTATGAGTTTTCTCGGAGCAAAGGCAAACAGTGCCTTTCATTTAGGTTGCCTGACGTTACCGTCGATCGAAAGGCGGATTCGCATTAATGCGAGAGTCGCCGGCTGAAATTATGTACTTCGAAAGATTTACGTCATGCGGTAATTAATTTTACGAAGGATTCGTTGGAATGTTCCAACGGAATGTTGTATGCAACGGAATGTTAATCAGTGAGGGTGAGGAGAGTGCAATGAAAGTATGGATATAGTATCGTAGTTCATTATGTAATTTTATAGCGACGTTATCGATAAGAAAAATTATTTAATTAACTTTTACATTTAATTAACCCTTTCGAAATTGCTAGGTTTTCAAAATTTTACCCAAACCATTGCCATTGATTAGGAAATGCGAATTGACCTTTATGAATTGACTAAGCGATATATAAATTCGTTTCACGATTGTTTTTCGGACTGTTTAACGATAAGAGCGTTCGCTTGTTTCGCTTGGGGAAACGTGCTCGACATTGAGTCCTAAGTTTCCTGGTTCAAGATTAGGTTGGGTTAGGTCAGGTTGGGTCAGAAACTATCTTACGTATCATTGGTCGCCCTCCCAGACTTACGTCAGCAGCATTGTATTTTCTCTTGGTCTTATTGGACCCTCGGGCGACACGGTCAATTGTCATTCGCGATAAGAGTGTTCGGAACGAACTGAAGGATTCTTCGAAGAAGGACGTTATGATTTTTTGAGAATTTACGTGACGCGTCGACGTTGGTTTCAAAAATGAAAAGTTTTAATATTTGTGAAAATAAACAAGATTTATCAGCAATCATTATCAGTTGTCATAGATGCAACGAAGTTAATTGATTAATTATCATAGCCACAGTGCTGACATCTACTTACGAGATACAATGAAATATCAAGGGAGGATATGAAGGGGTTGCATCGTTATCGAAAAATGTTTTTTTTTTCTTTTTGTTCTCTTTATCGTTAGTTCCTTTCTTGGCCACGCCCTTCATCCCCATGATTCCCCAATGCCCTTTTTCCTTCAACCCCTTTGTTCTCCTTTCTTCAGTGTTCTTGTCAGATGCCCATAAAAGTGCTCCTGCTTCACTTTCTTTGGTAATAAGACAAAAAAGATTTTTGCTGACAATAATAGTCACCATTCTCTCAATTCGTGTATATATATATATATTTTTTTTCGATGTATATAAAATCATATAGATATACATCGGTTGTGACAATTCAATAAGATTTTTCTCTACTACATTTGACACAGGCCTCTACCGTAAGAGAATATTTTTTTTATCCAAGAAAAAACGATGGAATCTTGACGCAGCATCTCAAAATGGTACTGGCAGAGCTCAATAAAGGATTTCGAATTGCGAAGGGGTCCAGGAGACCAATTTCCAGTTTGTAAGTTTCATTGGATGAAAGGGATCTATCTGTACGGTGCTCGGGAGTCTGACCCTTTTCATCCGACAATCACTGACATATTGTTAGTGTCGACTCCCAGCACAATCATTTGATAGTCCCTTGTGGTGCGGAACGAGAGTGAAGGGAATAACTTGAGAAATTTTTTGTTATCAGTTATAATTTCTTCTAAATATGTTGTTTTGTCATAGCCCGTTTCCTAAAGACGGTATCGAACGAATATAGGAAGGGAAGGAAGGTAGGGGAAAAAAAGACCAACCCTTAGCACCATTCGCGCGAAAGGAGTTAAAAAAATATTGTCGATAACGATAATACGAAAATTTTTGGATTGGGTTAAAAATTGTGTTTGGATAATTCATATTGCTTTTTGTATTTCGTTTTTTTAAGGCTTATTCCTAGCCTCGGGTCATCTTTCGAAAAT
Source organism: Trachelus troglodyta (assembly GCA_030142635.1). Taxonomy (NCBI): domain Eukaryota; kingdom Metazoa; phylum Arthropoda; class Insecta; order Hymenoptera; family Cephidae; genus Trachelus; species Trachelus troglodyta. Next base: position 1,400,521 of record JARQTJ010000356.1, read on the forward strand.
TCTCATTTCTAAAACATGACTCGCTGAAATACGGAGACGGATATCCATTCGCAATATCGTTACGTTCGATTGATTATTCATCGCACGATCAGGTGTTGCGCGAGGCGGATAGAGCTAAAAAATTTAAAGGTAGTTTCGTCATACGGCGCGAAACCCGCGACTCCTTTGTAAGACCGGGATAAAAATTCTTGGGAAGTAGGTAAAAAAAAGAGAAGAGTCCCTTTTTGAATAAAGCCAACGAAAATGATGACGCTGCGGCAATTCATTGAAAATTCCATCTGAAATAAACCGGAACACGGCATTCGATAAAACCTAATGTGATTCAGGCGCAGACTCCCTATACTCGGTTGGACGTAACTTTTTTTGGAATTCCCTCCCCCTGCTCCCATTGGCACACGCAGTACGAAAGAAAAAAAAACGTGAAATGCGTCGTTCTTCCGGAAAAATTTGAATAATTATAGAGAAAGGCCAAGAGAAGCTTCGTTATAGGTCGGACGAGATAATCCGTCTTACAGCATCCCTTCGAGAGATGAACTGATGATTACGTGACTTTTAAATAAAGCGACGAGAGACGTCATCTCGAATGCAAAATTTTATAGGTCGACTAGTGCAATCTAGTTGGAAATGCAGTTGCATCCTGATTGGTCCAGTTGGTTGATATGTAAGCGGGAGACGCGGAAACGCAGCATCCTCATGAACCGAGATGAAAATTTATTTTTCTCCATAATCCAACTGGATACCTTACCTCTTTGATATACCTGGGTTAAGAAAACGTGTGGCTGTCCGTGAAGTTTCTACTCAGCCATCGTTCCAACGTACTTAGGGCCTTAGAGAGCCCAGATAGTACGTACACGTACACGTACAGCATCTATCCAGCGAAAAGTTTCATGCATGGACCAGCCACGTACGCTGCTCCGTCACGTACTTGGAAACGTATGATACGAAACAAGCAACTTGCTCGCAATTTCTCGGGAAAGAAAGAGACTCGACGTTTAGCTATATATATACAAGTACGTAGGTCTTCTCGACTTAAGAAAAACGTGACGATCATTTACGAGGGTCAAAGGTCAACCTGCATATATAAACTCCATAAACCTTGAGAAGCGTCAATCTAACCGTGATAAATAACGATAACAGTCTTAATATTTAATATATTTATTATTATCATTTCATCAATTGTATCGCGATACTCGATAAATATGAGCTTGGGGCTACTGATTGGACATTAATTATTTTAATTTTTATCTTTATTCGGAACAGCCTCGTATTTTTTATTTTTATTAAAATAAATATTATTTATATCCATATTGCAAGTAGATATATACTAGAGTTTATTTTATTTTATTATATTTAGTACGCAGACTGCACTGAGGTTCATGTTTTAGTCAAGATCATGAAATATATATGTATATATAGAAGAATATCGTCAGGTATTCGTATACGTGTATGTAATTCAACCGTGATTCTCTGGGGAACAACCAGCGCACAGCGTCCCGACGCTGGGCGTCCCTTGAAGCTGATATCACAATAGAACGGCTTAAGCTACTGCACAACTATAGTACGTTTTCCATGAAGCGAAATGTTATCCACTTTTAAGTCGAGTTACGCCCGTTGCTATGGCGCAGTAGAGTGAGGAGCTAATAAATCAGACGAGTGTCTCGAGGCGCATTAGATTTTGATAAAATGTCTGCCGTGCATACGACTTTTTCCACTTCGTTAAAGCTACAACAAAATTGTTCACGTTCGCGAATGGCACGTGGCACATATTGTTGTCGTACAAGAAACTTGCTGCGTGTTGTTGGAGGCGAAACAAATAACGTAATAATAAGTGTCTTAGCCAATAGACTCTTTATAGTTTGACTAGAAATCGATAACGATCGACTTATTTTTTTTTTATTTCATAAAATCAAATTATTACGCTCGATCGTACGAGCAAGGTGTGGCTGAACAAATTGCTTATGAATATTTTATTATCGACGCTATCAGTGATAATTACCTTAATCAACTGTTATAATTTCATTGCGCGTTCCATTATCCAAGGACATAATCAGGGAATTAAATAGAATGACGTTGTCATTCGAAATTACGTTCATCGAGGGAAAAGCATGTTTCGCTCGTCAGATAATATTATCGGCCGTGTGTTGACCATGCGAATTTATATGCCCAATAAAACCGTTAAAACTTGTTATCGATACGCATGGGCTTTGATTCGTCCATGCGTATAAAAAATAATTCATAATCATGTAAAATTGTAAGTATTATTATTCCTATTTCGAATCGGGTCCAAATTGACATTTTTTTTTAATTTTTAATGTTTGCTACCGGAGCTACAGTGATGGTCAAAGATAAAAAATGCATCTACGAACACTGCAGTCAGCTTGGGTGACGTTTAAAAATTTTTCACCCGATTAGCAGCTGATAAAAAGATTGGTATTATTTTCCAGCCCGAGCTATGGGGATGTTAAAAGATAAAAAAGATAACTATGGTGAAAAAAAATTGCATCTACGAAGGACGCAGTCAGTATGGAAGACGTTAAAAATTTGTTCATCTAAATTAGAATCTGATACGAAATAGGCAGTTACCATATGTTTTTTTCGCAACAGATAAAATCCAAGCGTTTATAAATGCAAGTGTGTGTACATGTTTATATGTGTATATACAAATCGTTCCGGACATTATGATTATTTTTTCCACGTGCAACGCAATGCGAACGTGTCACGCTATCGTAATTTCACGTATAAATTTTCTTTTTTTTTTTATTCCGACATTCGCCAACCGGCACGATAGAGTGTCTCGTTACTTTCGCGATTGAAGTACGCGCGCACGAATTTAACGTTCATTTCGCATGACGTCACGCGACCACAGCGAATAAAGATATCGAGATAGGTAAAAATAAAAACCGAAAACAAAAAAGAAAATCAAAAGTGGCCGAACCATTGAAATCTCCCGAAACGAACGGAGCGCGTCGTTGTTCCCGTGAAGGAATAACAATGCGAAAGTTTCGGGGCGTCCCGACGCGCGAGCGTAATCCGCGCGTCTGCAAAAAAAAAGGCGCCGACCCGACAACGACGTCGGTAACGTTAAAGAGGAGCGGCCATTACGCGGGCAACACAACGTATGCATCCACAGCCATTAGCATAGATAGTGTTTTGTTTTTCATTCGCCAAGGAAATGGCGACAGCGTTATTTCAAACTGAAGTGGCTTTTAGGGAAATTGCCCGCATCGCCAGTTACGTCAACCTAAGTGTACATTATGAAAATATTGCGGCGTCTGGGCAGGCTGACCTCACGCGGATTCTTTTCACTGCAATTTGACGAACCGTGCGAGTCGCCATTTTGAAGCAAACCGTACGACGATCGGTAAAAAAAAGATTCCGCCATAATTATCTTAAAAAAGAAAATCATGATAAAAATCATTAATTAATTATACAAAAGCTCGTTGCTAGTATCTGCATTACCATCGGTCGATAAGCCTTGGTTTGTGTCCATAGATTTTTATTTATCCATCATTTTTCTTTTCCTTCTCTAAACTACTATCTAAATCTGCGATAACGAATAATTTACGTACTCCTTTCTGCGTGCGCACAGGTACGGAGCTTTCGCGTGCTTTACGTACAGCGTTACTTCGGTAGGAAAAACGTAGAATATGCAGAGAGTCTAATACTCGTTAATTACAAGCCTCTTACGACACAAGGTTACTTGGTTACGGGGAGCCCAAAGGTAAGCGTTAATAACGAGAAAGAGAGGCAGACTCGACTTGGGTATTTATAACCTAAAAGAAAAGTGCCTCGATACGAATAGAAGGAAATGTAGAGTCCGTGAGGAAAAAAAAAAAATAAATACTCTAAACGTAGGGACGTTAAAGTTCACTGGTAAGAGTTAGCACGTACGTCTTGACGAATGTTAAAACACGTCTTCCGTGCTGAACCGCCAAAGGGAAAAAGTTTTCCTTTATGGCGTAACTTTCGTTGCAACATTTTCTCCCGTAGACACGAGTATCACGACTCGTCAGTGCAATATTATGCATTTAAAGTTTTCATCGTGTTAAACCCCAGCCCTTTCACCCCCCCACTTCCTTCTGCCGCTTCCTCTTCGTTCCGCGAGCAGCGACGCTAGCGCCGCCATCGTCAACCAATGTCACCACAGTCGCCGCTACGTTTTCACGGGATCGTGAAACTTCCAAAGCGCCAACTACTAAGTGGCGAGTGGTTAAAGTTCTTAGCTTGATCTTACTTTTCGCTGAAAATAACTCGAGGCGTATTAGCACTTCCGTTATGCAAGAGTACGGAACACGGCAAAAGTGCAGACACGACTCGGTCGAACTCGAGGACGTATTTAGATACTTGTTTTTTGTCTGTCCTTATTCTTTGAAATAATAATAATACGACGCGTATATCTTGAGAGCAAATAGCTTATTTTTGTCACTTTTTAAAAAAATTTTTTATTTTTTACAATTTTCAAACTTACCAATTGGTCGGTTTCATTGATTTTTTTATATGAAAATTTATAACGCGATATCGCGTTGCGAATTAACGCGATAACGCTTTCATTTGTTAATCGGGCCAAATTGAATTTTCGTTTAATCAGATTGATTAAATTGATATGCAGTTTTCGAGGATATTAATTAAAAACGTTTTTGCACGATGCGATCGCGTAATTGCTGATATGGTTTATTGATTACGATGAGGGAAGATTACTTTTAACAAGCGCCGTTTTACGGATCTAACCTGAGGTGTATATGTATAATCTATGTAGTATTGATGAATCGCATCGGGTATCAACCACAGTCAGATACATTAATCAACTCAATTAATAGCGAAATGCCTGAGTAAGTTAGGTGAACTTTAGCGAGATCAGTTCTGTGGTTAAGAGGTCGATATATCATGGCCGACTTGGTGCCTGCCTGCTCTACTGGCTCTGGCTGACTACTCGCCCACCTTGTTCTACTGCCTGACCACTTTAACTTCTTAACAGTTCGAAGTAATCGATCGCTCGGATTCGAAGCTTTTCTTATGTACCAGTGCGCGAAATTGTATTCGACTGATACAATTAACAAGGGATGAATTAATTATTGACATTAGGATAAATTGATATACGAATGTAAAGAAAGAAAAATATATATCGAATAGTTTTATCGGTATCGATGTAACTAATTTTTTTTCTCCTAGTTTCTGCTTTTTTTTATAAAAATTTCCTTATCGCGGTACGCGCGCTCGTTTATCGTATGTAAAATTGATTTGCATCGATACAATGATGTTTCAATGGGGCCTTTCGACAAAATGGAGAAAAAAGAGGTGGGTAGTGGCGATAAATACAGCACGGCGGGTGGCTGTATTTTTAAGAATGGACAGAATGGAGAGAGAGTAAGAGAAAGAGGGAGAGAATAAAAGAAAAGGTAAATGGGGAGGATACGCCCAGACAAACGGACAGAGATAAATCTGCTTTTTCTTCGATTTCCTATTTTCTTTTTTTTCCTCCTGGTCCTTTCCATTCCCCCAACTTCGCCGAATCCGAGTAAGAGTGTGCCTTCGATCTTTTTCGGCTGTGTCTGTTAAATCTCTTTTGGCCAAAAAAAAGCAAATAAAATCGATATCACTTATCGAGTGAATTATTTGTGATATTTCTATATAAAAAAAAAACTTAAAAAATACAATTAACAATTTTGAAAAAAAATCAATCAACATCGATATCCTTATGAAAATAAAAAAATTTTGGGTGAGTCTATATTTAAATGCTAATAGACAAAGTTTCCCTGATGACAATCAAGCCCAAACTCACGTATCTGACGTAACTTTCAAGTCCCATAATAACGGTGTATCCAGAAATTGAAAATTCACCTTGATGAGTTGTATATCCCTGCGGTGGTAACGAGGAGGCAGAGTCTAGGCAAGGATAGTCCGTATTCCAATTCATCCCTTGGAAACCTGACGCGGCAATTAATTACCGTGTAATTAGTATGCAAATGTGACGTCTAGTTCCTGACTCATATAGACTTACAATTAAGAGGGAGTAGTTCGCCGGTTTGAGGTTATCCGGTGGGTTTGCGCGCGCAAGATATTCCCAGCATCCGAACAGTGTTTATCCACAGTATAATATACATCTCCTTGAACCTCAAGACGTATCCCCAGTGGTTCTGGAATTCCCGTTAAAGATCGGAGCACAACCAGCATGCATCCTGGACCAAGTTGAGATCTTGAGATAAGTCCGGAGTACCGTGACTGTTCCCGACAATGATTCAGGAAGCTGACTGTTCTGTACCAACGTGAGCTCTAGCCCGGATCACTTCCTCTGATTAAACAGAAACTGTTTCCCACTCGACCCTTCCTACCGCAGCCGCTCATCTGCGACGTCCCGACGCTTAGCGTCCCCACACCGTAACATTCCTGCTGAACGATCCGTACGTAATTTTCGATAAAAAAAAGAATAATAGAATCCCTTAACGGAGCACGTATCAAGTGGAATGTGAAAAGTTCTCTCTCTCGTTGACGAAGATCTATCGACGTCCCGACGCCAGGCGTCGAGAATCTTCCTTCGACCGGAAAACTTTTACACAACGTGCGGTTAGGATGCTCCCAGAGTATCTGCCAAAATTCGTCAACCACTTTCAACGTGAATGAACTTTTGGAAAGCCTTGATATACTTTGACAATGTCAATTTCTGTTAAAAAAATTTAAAATTATTTTTTTTAAATTATAAAAAATGGAATTTTCAATTTTTCAAATTCTGATTCGGGTTTTTTTTCTTCTACACTTTTGTGGTCCTGCCAAAGTTTTCTTACACGCGATACGGTCTTGTTTTGGATGCGCCATCCTGAATCGTCCAGGTAGAACAATTTGAGCGTGAACATCGAACGATGAGCTTGCACTGGGTCCAGCGCTGCGATGTAACCGTGCAACTTCGTTGGGGTTAGTTTCCATGTAGTTTGAAGAAACAGTGTAGTTAGGTGGATACCAGCATATACTCAATGGTATTGGCTCCATTGTGGAAGGTTCGTGACCTAAGGTTGGTATCGGACAGCTAAACGGATTGCCAACTGGCTAGTATATGTATACTGTAGTACACCCGATAGATACAGATATAAAACTAAGGTTGTTTCCAATTCTCAAGTGTCGCCTCTGGCAATGAGAGAAATTTATTTACGAGACAGCCAGACGCGATTTTTACGGGTCTTGAGAGACCAACTAGTCTTGCAAGACTTTAATGCGGTCGACGTAGGAATTCGAATTTTTGTTCGTTTACTCAAAACTAGCATTCTTGATGCACTGAATTTTCGTTCGGTAAAAAATATGAAATAAAAAAGTTTCGATTTTTTTTTACCTTTTCGTATTTTTCTTGCGATTACTTAACCGACTGCATCTCGTTGCACGATCTGCGGATCACCGGAGGTCAAAGGTCAATCAATACTGCAACTCGGAGCAAAATGACTTGATATTAATAAATACGACGAATATTAAAGATTTTTTAAAAATTCGAAATAGCCACGAATTTTGAAATACTTCATTGTATTTTTAACAATTTTTCTTATCTTGTTATCATTGGCGAACAAATGAAACGCAACGAAAGAAATTATTCGTATTCTACGGGTGACTAATTGAATAGGGATTTGATTGAAATTGCCGATTAAAAATTAATTGTCCTGCGTAATTTATAATTATCGGGTGGATTATATTACGTAACAAGGTAAATTAAGAGTGATAGAATTGACTGACGTGTAAATCGCCGCTCATTAATTACACGTTCGGGAAAAGCAGCGCGATGCAAAAAATACGCGCCCCAAGAAAAAGACTAAACGTCTCAAGAAACTTTGAGTACCGGGTAGTACGTAATTAATTCCAACATTTTTCGTGGTTAATTACAGGATCTTTATAACGTAATTATAACGTCGGATTGCGAGACACAAGAAGCCGGTATAAAAAGCTGACACGTGGCTTAGCAATGTAACTGGAACTGACTCTACCGTCCTTACGATAGACACCGTAGAAAAAAATTTTTAAATTACATAAATTTCAAAAAAAAAAAATTCCTCAAAAATAAAAACCAGACCGCAACGTACCTATACGATTTGATGATATCAAGAAGAAGAAAAATGAAAATTAAATAAAAAAAAAAGATAATTACATAAAACTTTTCAGCGAACAATAATGGTAGCACCCATTTTATAAAAGTTTTCACATTTTTTGACACCTTATACGAAGAACTCATAGACTGTACCGCGTAGTCTGATATCGCGAGGGCAAAATGCGTCCCGACGCCTAGCGTCGTAACGTAGCTATCGAATTGAAAGTTGTTTGCAAGGAAAACGCAGAAGGAAGGTTGAAGATGCTTTTAAATTTTTATTCCCATGACATAAGACGAGAGTGATGCTTGAGTCGAGACAGAGGCGTCCTGACGCCTGGCGCCGGCGTCCTCGCGGCCATCCCCCAAGTTCTCTTCGGTCGTCTGCACCCCTGGGATAAATCATATCATACGGGACCCTTGAGATATCGACATTTTATGTAGCTAAGTTTTCGGATATAAGAACTACATAAATCACTCTCTTTCTCTCTCTCTCCCCTATATGATTCACATACGATACTGTAATATATATATGCTACGATATTACGTATTTATACGTTGTCATATGCAACGTCAGTCAGTGTCGCATAAATCTGAGAAAATATCCCACGTGCACAATACTGTGATTTTGCGTTTACAAAAAAAAAATTCCTATCGCGATATATCATCAAATCGTGCTGAATGATTGTTGCCACTTTTCTGCGATACTGATTAGTCCGGGTGTGTGAATGAAAAACAGCAAATTTTGACAGATAGAGTTATTAACGGCATGGCGGATATTGACAGATGTCAAACGAACAGAAACCCAGGGCTGTAGACAGTTTTAGTTAGACTGGTGATAATTAATATCATAGTGAGTTTGATGCTTTAGTTTATTAAAATTAATTATTTTTACGAAGACGACTATAAATTTTGAAAAAAACGCCAATTTGAATTGGTTACTCGGTACGCAAAATAGTATTTTTTTATAACAGATACAGTACGAAACTGCATTTGTTCATGTAAAAATTAATTATTTAAAAATGGGCAAATCAAATTTTCCTAAACTAACTAATTTAGAAATAAATCTCTGTGAATTAGTAATTTTATAGATGACCCGATATAATCATAATTATTTAATTTTTTTATTCTATAACATAGCAACACAGTCAAATAACACTCATACCCGTTGCTATCAGTCGTGCGAGCGTTTCGCGCTGGTATTATGATAAATTATCGATCATCCGCAGGAAGTCTTCGTAAAAGTTTCGATCAAGAAAAGTAATCTCCTATTGGTTTCAACGTATTTAAATTGTAGTTACATTTTTTATTGGAACTTTTTCTTTTTTTAAATTTAATCAAGCGTCATTCCACATTGACGTTATGTACTACCTGGTATACCCAATAAAGAGCAATTTCGATTTCCACAATTTTCTTTGTACCCCTCAACTAATTCCTAGTAAAGTACGTTTATAGTCCTTAGAATTTTGTAATTTAAGTGATTTCCTGTTCCGTGCTTTCCACACGTACCACCTGCCTTTTCCGCTTGTAAATTGCCTCTACGAGTATTACCTGCTTGCCCAATAGTTTACCACCATCAAGAGCCTTTTTTTTTCAAAATCCCTTTTCGAATGAATTAAAAACCATTTTTGCTCCCTGAAACATTTATCACCCCCATCTAATAAACTACGAGCACACAGGAGTGCTATATTAAATTAAAAACCAAATATGTCAAAAACCAAAATAATTATAATAGCAATCTCAAAATTTATCTAAATTCTCATTTCCATCCTTCCAAGTCAAAATTCTCAGTAACAGACAGAATCTTGGTCCAACGAGAGGACTTTTCCAAAGAATCCCGTCTACCAGCTGTATATCTGTACACACAGCGCACCATAGACACCGTATTCTATAGGGGGGTTGATAGCAGCCAGCTGGTTATGCTGCGTAGGAAAGGTAACGTAGGCAGCTCAGACAATTGGGAACAGTCTGGCTATTAGTGACACACCACGGAACCGAGCCGCAATACGCTCCGGCGAACAACTGGCTGAATTACTTATGCACATTAACACGAGTTTTCGCGAAGCGTGAGTATTTATTGCCTTGGAAGCTGTAAGGATCGAATTACGATGCTCTGGCTCCGACGCTGTCTATTCATGAACAGTGGACAATACCAAATTTTCAACGACCGTTTACTTGACATTCGATCAAACATTTTTTATCAAACGCAACGATTAAGACGTCTTGGCGTAATTTTTTTATAATTTTCAAAAATTTTCACATACCTAGATAACACGTGCAACACGCGTACGATCGAGTGCCTGTACATTAATTCGTCTCTAGTAAACGTGTTTACCCGTGTGTATACACCGTCCGTCTCAAAAGTTTCCATCTTCGGTAATGTAAACGCCTTTCTTCGGGTTATGACGTCACTACCGGAAATCTTCCTTGCAGTTATCCCAACGGAGCATACATCCCTCTTCGTGATTTAGCCACGAGGCTTCGAGACTCCGGGTTCCGGAAGTAGCCCGCAGATAGTTCACCGTTGAACGAATGGCTGAATAAATGTCAATAAAAAAAATTTCAAAAAACAGACACGTTGCAATTGAAAAAAAAATCTACTCAACGTTGCCAGGCATTTATTTTATTCTTCTGGATCTTTCGAGATCCTGAGTGACGTAGGAACTCGACCAAGCCTTGGCAGGCACTTACGAAGGTATATAACCAAGATATATATCACAAACTTAATACTTTTGCCTGCCCCCCCTTTAAGCGCCGCCGAGTTGCTCGAGTTATAAAGTTACAAATTGCCTAGTCTCAAATTTAGCGAATGGTTCACCCCAACCCCCCGATCCACCCATCATTTTCCATGAGACCTCTCCTCGACCCCCCCTCACCCTCCCCCTATCCCCACCACCCACTTCCGCTCCCTCTCACTGGTACCAGCATCCCGTTTACCCATAGTCCAACCAACCCCCACGTACTTGCGCCCCCCCCCCGCCCCCATGTATCCTCGCTCTGTATTCCAAGGCACGGCCCTGATTATCTTAATAGAAAACACAAACACGCTTTAATGTATACCATCGATATATCACTGGGCTAGAGTAACGCCGGAATCTAGCCTGTCGTGCCGGCAGAACAAAAACTAGGTTAATGCAGCCTTGTAACATGCTGCGCTATTAGCTACTACCAAGTACTGTTATCTAAGTGCGTTTAAAGCACCGCGTAAACAATTTTGCAAAAATATTAACCAACGTATATATATGGATATATAAATTTTATCACTTTTGTTTTTAAGACCTGACAAGAGCAGCTATCTTTTTTTTTATTTTGTGTACTAAGGAATCGCGAGACAAGTTCAATCGATTTATTAATTATTTATTGATTGATCGTAACGCATGTGCTGGGTCTTTTTTATATGCTCTTGGAATTCTGGGTAATTTCACAGTCGTTTCATTTCACGCCGTTGCGTTAGACAAAATACTTAACCTGGCGGTTTACACTTTCAGCGGATTAAGCATGTCTCCTCCGGTGCACAAGGTCGTCGCGACTCATGCCTGCGGAAACATGGCTGTAATCCATATACGACTGACGCGACGGTCAACGTGTTAATAGACCATTGAAAATTGTCCTAGCGACAAAGAATTTTAGGCCTAAAATTTAGAAGGTCGCGAACGTCTGCCAAATTTACGAAACGATTTTGGGATTTGGATAGCTGAAACGTCTGGTAGTCCTGATTACCGGTTAAAGGGCGAATGCCAGATAAATGGAGTACTTTTGGCTGCTGCCACGTCACTCACGCGCGCGTTCAGTTGGCACGTGGGATTTATACGTATTTCGGAAACGATTAGCTCGGCGATTCTCTGAAGCAGTAATGAAAGGGATCAGTAGGTTATATGGGAAGGTGTACACTTGACGTAAAAAGTTTTATGCGCTTTGTTCTGTTAGGCTCTGATTGAAAATTGGTATTTGCGCGTCAATGCGAACGTGAGATTTTTCCTTTGAAAATTCGACGCGATTCCATTTCGAAATCCTCGTAAATTCATTTCGAATTAAACTATCGGATTTTATACTCCGCGTCGCCACAGCCGTTCGATACGTCGACTGTGATTTGTACGAAAAAATTGGACGCTGTAAGGTAAAATGGCAAATTTTTCACACTTTTTCAAAATTCACCTTACACCCCTTATACGCGTATCGCTATCGAGTCGAAGGTCAGACGCGCGTTAGCCGAAACTTCTAGAATTTTTTATAGATCTTCGGTCGCGTTTCGAATTTCGTATTTTCGAGGTACCACGAAAAAGCTATAAAAACGCACCTTTTCCCTCAGTCGTGCTGCCGCCATGTGTGAACACCATTTTCAGCTTATCACATGTTTCTGACTTATGTTGCAGTCGTGACAGACCAACCTCCTCGCTATAAGTTCTGAATCCAATAACAAGAGATTCAAAAGCTAATACTTTTTATCTGCAATCTTTCTTTTTCTTTAATTTCATCTCAAATTTTGTAACACACATAGAAAAAAGATTTGTCTGCGACTCTGTTAAATTATACAGATTCGATACAACGCCCGGAACAAGAAGCGTGTCAAATATAAATAATTGACAGGAGCATTTTAATCACTATTTCATTTTAACCCCTCGCACCCCTATACAAATCCAAGACACAGAAATATCACGTTCAGCTTCGATCTAAACCTCCCAGGTACTCAAGTTTCTACGGAAGCTACGACTTTACTATACATAGTAGTTCAAAGTGAAAAGTTATAAAATTTTACTTTAAACTCAGAAAACTAAACCTAGTCCCAGAATCGATCCACGATCCATATGCAAAAAATAATTCGAAACTGCTGATCGATGGCTGCGCGGAAAATTCGAAGCACAAATGATTAATATAATTTGTATATGCGCACTATGCCATAAAATGCGTTATATACGTACGTATACTATAAGAAAAAAAAATTCTTAGATCTACAGTGTCTGCTCTTACCTTTGTCTTCGATTGGACGTTATTAAACGCCTCGGGGCGTAGATGCTACAATCTTTCAAGTACGGGACTTGGCGGGCACGTTCTTCGTGCCACGAAGCAAGAAAAAGAACAGAGAGTGAAAAAGAGAAGAAAAAAAAAGGTGCCAGAGGGCAAAGTAGGAACTCAACAGACTCGCTCGAGGGATGCTGTAGCAAGTGCAGAACGTGTAAAAGACGATGATGAGACTTAATCACCCTGTAGGTGTATATCTGTTATTTTTTAAAAGACTTATAGATGGTTAAACTCGAATCTGATACATTTCACAAGCAAATTATTCGCACTTTTGTCATTTTCCCCGTTGACTCAAAATAGCGGCAGCATGACAAGTTCGACCTGCAACGTTATCAGTGAATTTTTTATTTTTATTTTTACTTTCGAAAACTCGTTCAAATCCCCTTCAGCCATTTTTTTTGTAAACTCGTCACTCTCGCACACTACCGATTTTCCTCGAGTTCCTACCAAGAGCACTGTATACACGACAATCATATTTCTTCTAAATCCTCGTGAAGGAGTTATCGCGCACGTGGTTTAGGCACTTCACGTACGTCAACGGCGGAAGTGCGTAAATACACAAATTGTCATGATTTATAGTCGCGCCTTACCAAAAACCCACCGCGAGTCTCTGGCCTCTACAGACTGTATGGGCGTTATAAAGAATTTCCAGAAAAATTTTTGGTCCACTTCCGTTTTATTTTCAATCCCACGCGCGCACACGCTACGATATTTATGTAAAACATGAAAATTTGCAGTTTACGTGAAACGTTACAAAATTTATAAGAAAAACCGTCGCTTCTGAGAGTAAAAATAATTTCTAAAAAATTTTTCCTAAAAGTGACGATTATTTTTATTTATTACCAATAAAAAAAGAAGCCAACCATTGGTACAAGTATCGCGCGTGACGTCACTCCACCGAAAGATACTTCCGCGCAACTCGTTATCCTTAATGCGATCGTAAATTGGTCCAATTGCAGTTGCGGAATGTTAACAGTTCTTCCTCCGCATCTGTTTCTTCGCGCGGAAACAATTCCGCGTCCCACGCTTAATGGCAGCAGCTGCGTTAAGCGTTAAATCGCCGGACGCGCCAGCATTCGGACAGAAGAATTCTATTTAAAAGTTTCCAAAGCGCCGGTACCCACTAGACCCAATTTGAAGGATGCACCAGAACCCCGTCGAACGCTCATTAGTCACCAGACCTTCATTTCCTTCGTCCCCGACGATCTTCGCGTAAAATCCGATCCGAAAGAAAAATACCAGAGTAACAAGTACCAGTGGTTAACGACGCGGATCCATCATTCCGTCGGGACGCCTTTAGCAATCCCACCCGCGTACTTTAACCAATTAACCCATATACCGGCTTAACCTTTGAAGAACCGAAAGACGTTATGACGTCCCAAAAGTGACGTCTAACATATACAAGGCTGTATCCCCTACGGTCTAATCATCCTAGACCAGGTTAGGCTGGACCAGGCTGCCATCTACACCAACACCGATAAACTGAATTGACCCAAACAGTGTCTGGCTAACAAGTGGTCGTATCTACTGGCCAAGTGACTCTGGTCCATTCGTGGTCAGACGGGGTCTGTAAGGGAAATGTAAAATTGAATTTAAAAAAAATGGCTGCTACCTTTCGCTTTCTGCCACGAGAAATCTCGAGGGTTTGGTACGGCGGCGTGGAAAGTCCAGATGGCGCTGCTGTTCCTCGGGGAAAGTTCTGACTGATAACAAACGCGGGTGCAGGAACCTTGACTGCGGCGACTGTACAATAGAATGCAGAAGACATAGAGGGGTAGGTGGACAAGGATAATTCCAAATTTGAAAATTCGAGGACGACCTTTGTTCCAACCTCCCTTCAGATATTGGGACTCCCGTTCGCATGGCTGTTCCTCTTGTCTCGTTACTTCCGCGTTAACGTTACTGCCGCGACCGGATGTGCCCGACGCTTACTTACTCGTGAATCCGAAGAGATACTGTTATCACTACGCACTAATTGATTTGACCTTTAGGTCAAGAGCCTTAAAATAATTATCAGCCGGTGATGCTTGAGAAATTGAATCGCAGTGACTTCAAGGGTTGTTACAATTAATTTTACCATTAAATATTATCATCTGATACATAACGGGTGACACCTTTGACTTTATCTTTGATGCTATCCAAAATTGGACCTATCGTCAGCCGTTTCGCGAAAAAATATTTTTATTTATCGGTCAAATTACTGTCGGATGGTGAACATCGATTTATGCGTAATAAATCGTCCTCCCGTATATACCCCATATATTCAGCGTGACGTCAAATTGAAAATGGTAACAAATAAGTGTCTACCCGGTACACGTAAGGCTGGCCGATGTGCGTGGATAGTGTCTACGTGTGGCAGTGGATTCAGTGAGTAAGTAAGCGGACCGGATGGACTCGATGGTTGAAGCGCCATGCGAATGACGTATTACGGGTTAGGCAAGGGAAACCGGAAGAGGGTAGCGCGATTGGTGCAGAAAATGGTGGAGGTAATCTGGATGGACCAGGGGGAAGAGAGTGAATATTGAGAGATAAAAAAAAATAAAAAATTTCGAAATTGACGATTTTTCAATTAATAACCGATCGATAAGATTTGAGCGATAATTGAACACGGTCGTGATCCAATTAATTTTATTAATCTCAATCAAGGCCCAATTACGGATGATCGTACGATTTTGCCTACTCGTCATTCATCCAAGATCGACTCTCGGCTTACCGTGACGTAATGGTTGGGTTACGCGAACGGGCGAATTCAAGAATGCAACCGGAAGTGCAACGGCGTCTTTCATTCGCGCGGAGTATTCAATTACCAGGCAGAGCCAATTAATGTAAAAGTAAACTTCTTAAGCTCTTAAGCCTCCGATCCACTTCTAGTTTGTTTCAGACTTGTGATTACATTTTCCTAAGCGCTCGTAGCCCGTGTACGGTCGCGGTAATCGAATTTACCGCTGGTCGACATCTTTCTAGCAATTCGTCCAAATAATTATTCCGTGGATATGCGGGGGCGCGATATATTTAAATTTTCCAAAAAAAAAACAAAAAACATGCCAATCTCCATAACCAAGTTACCAAAAATTACATTCAAACAGCATCCGATATATTTCCTTGTTATTTCGAATCGACAAAGATTTCTCGATATACTTTTTTATCTTTCGAGATAAAAAAAATAAATAAAAAGTAAAACGTCTCCCTTATCAATGGAATTTACTGGGAAAATACGTGACCGTGCTTTCCTCCCTACACTCGGTTTTACCTTTATTTATTTTTATTTTTTTCCCTTCCTCCCCCATTCCTCTCTCTACTCTTCTCTAACCTTCTTACTGCCCTCTCAAAGATAATCCTAAAAATACTGTGACAAAGGACTGTCCATCCGGTTATATCTATAGAAGCTGGTGGTATATCTATATATGAAATGGCGTAGCAATGTTTTATATCGATAAGACAACATAAAGCAGCGAAACCTATAGTCATTATGGGTACCCTATACGTGCGATATTGAAAAAATATTGTCCACCGGAAGATAAGGGATTTCCCCTATTGGGGGACTCGTAAGTGTCCGAAATTGACCTACGATCCAAAATTTCTATGTACAAGAGATGGCGCCACTGTCCCTCGCACCAGACAAACGTATCGCTTATAGAAATGCGTAACGTGATAAGCGGTCCGTGACGTCATTACTTATCGCACAAAAGCGACACCAAATTGCAATTTCATTAGACACCAAGATAAATAATAGAACCAAAGAAAAAACAAGTTCTTTTCCAAATTCAAATCATTTTCTCATCGGTCAATTAACTCGAACGTCACTGCAGCTCGACCTGCTCCAAATTCGTAATCATAATATTATCACTTACGCGCTAACAAATTTATCAGTACAAAATTCTTAAGTTATATAATATCTACTATAATTTTTTGAAATGTCATCCAGGTCAAAAAAAAATTACAGTCAAGTTTTGGCGAATGGAGTTTTCACAAGTGTTATAAGGGCCCCCCGCCGCACGATCGAAAAGACAATGGAAGCAACAAAGAAAAATAAAAGAAGAAAGAAAATTTAAAGAAAGGAAAAGAGAAAGCATCCGGGTTTTTTTGTTTTACTGTCGTGACCCCCCCCCCCTCCCCCACACAACCCCCAACCACCCCCTAAACTTTTTTCACATTTTCTTCGCGGTTTTCGAGTAGTCGCCGTTACTTGCTGGTTCAAACAACTAACGATAAGTAGGTATGGCCACAACCCACATCCGACGTCAGACACTGCAGAATCGTTGGCTGGTCTGAACTGTTAGCTGCCTTAACCACTGGCGCACTTTTTCCCGATTGTTCCGCTTCGCGAAAGCTCTAAGTCACTCCGTGCCGAAAGAGTGGTGCTTAGCATAGAAAAGCCATAAAGTAGACAGGGCCGATATAGAGATAGTCCTGAACGATGCTATCCTTATAATTCACACGGGGATGAACGACCAATGAGAATAAAGCTTTAGAGCCACTTCGTGTATTTAATCACGACTCTTGGAAACTGTATAACCGTATACACGTACGATAACGAAGGCAAGTGTCCATTTACTGGAAAAAAAAAATGTCACGATATATCATCCAATCGTACCGAACGATTGTTGTGACTTTTTCGATACTGATTAGTCGGGTGTGTGAATTTTATGTTTTTGACAGATAGGGTTACTGGCGGCATGACGGATATTGACAGATGTCAAACGAATAGACATCTAGGGCTGTGGACAGTTTTAATTAGATTCGCGATGGGTAATACCAGGGTAAGGTTAATGCTGTTTGTTCGCGAAAAATAAATAAGATACAGATCGGAAGGAGGCTGTGGCTGATTTGTCATAAGATGTAATGGAAGTGCGTTAGTGCATATCAATTGATAAGAGGGTTTCAGCACTAAACAGGAAAAACGAGATAATATCGCTAAATTGAATCGTTGGTCAATTTGTAATTGAACGATAATTTATTATTATTTATAAATTGATTTTAGCTGAAAAAAATCCTAGAATCAACTGTAAAACAATTTTCGAAAAACGGTGATGTAAATTGATTTTTTGTTAGATAAATTATATTTTTCTATAACATATACGAGGGTGGATTGATAAGTTTCCGGCCTGACTAAGAAAAACAAGGTTATTTAAAATTTTTTTTTTTTATTTC
>JARQTJ010000356.1:1422633-1448838 GCA_030142635.1 Trachelus troglodyta
CAGAAATCGAGAACGTTATCTGTATCGGTAACCGGAGTCGCCTTGTGACCGGGATTCGAAAAATCACGTCACAATATTTAGCATTGTGTCCTGGGCTGTTTCACGAGAGAATAACGAATGACATTTAAATGTAAGATTAAATCTTTAATCTCTAAACAACCCTTGAGGTCTTCGATGTGACCAGATGAAACGAAGAAAATTTTTTTATAGTTAATTCCCATTTCTTTAATTTACTACGATGCATTATCCGCCGGCATTGCTTTGTCTGAGATTTGTATTGGATCTTAGTACTCCAAGTACTTAGATCAGCTAATAAATTCCACGGCATTAAAAGAGGCCATATAATTTGATGTGTTACGAGGAAGCTGTAGTTTTTATATATTCAAAGCTTGCAGTAAAGGTAAAGCAAGCAAGAAAGTGAATATCCTGAGATTATTCTTTCTCTACCTATGCGCAGACAACGCCATGATAACTTTCCTCAGAGTTTTTCACCTAATCCCCAGAATTTCTCAAAGATCATTGATTAGCAGTAGTCCCTCATAATAATGATACATAGCTAATTTGTCTCCTCTTGATTCTATAAAAGTTTACTTATGTATTACTTATTTACCACTAAACACACCACCGATGGGTCATTTGACCTTTTTAAAGCCAAAACTACGTTTACAAAAAATTGTCGACAGGTTTACTCTTAAACACCACACAGTTCAGTCGCAAGAAATTAACGTAAAATAAATCAGCGAAACAAAGAGAAAAAATCTATTAAAAGAATTTCTTCATCGTGAATTCAATTAAATTCATTAACGTCTACGCTTCCGTCTCATTACTTGATTATTAAATGTCCGCCATGGAATTACGTATTAAGGAGCACAAGGATTCCAAGGGATTCTAGGCTACAGGGAACATCTCGTGTATAACCACGTTATCTACAACTGTGTCCTATTCACTGGGTAGTAGTACGTAGTACCAGTTTCGAAACTGTTATTACTATCCTCACGAACTCTCGCTCGAACTACAAACGTTTTTGTGTTCGCTGTTGACTGTTCACTCTCTGAACTATAGACACCAAAAGCCTGCAGGTGTTGACCAATACTTGACCTCTGACCATAACAAAACCAAAGAACCACATTCATCCCCCTTTACATTAAACCAACAGACAAAATAGTTCAAACCATTGCACCCCACAGGAAACAATAACACCTCAAAATAAAAATAATTCATGCTGACTCTTCTATATAAACATTGTATCAAGCTCGTTAAAGATTTGAGATAAAAAATAAATTGCTCATAACCGACTAAATAGCTGATACACTAATTTATTCCTTCTGGGTCTGAGAAGTCTTTAAACAAACAGCACGTTTCGTCCCTAATCCTTTCCAAGGTTGGTGGCCATCCTGGTAAAGCTACTGAATTCAGGTTAATGTTCCCCGAGTTGGTAGCACTGGCACACGTAACAGTATGAATGACAAGCGGCCCGTATAATGTATGTAACGCGCGTAGTGGCGCGGCGGACAATGATTAATGGAGGGTGCTACTGATGAAGCAGGCAAACACGTATGGTTTACATAGTCAGCCCTACTAGAATGAACTATATCTAACTATATATAGTTGAATAGCTGCTGTAATGCGACTCAGGTTTCGTATCCTAATTTGACCAAGTGTGTGTCTGTGCATTTTGCATGATGGGCTCTCGCTTTGTGACGATCAGCGACGACCAGTGCCAAATCAGTGAAGACATAACAGCTACTATTTAGGGAGAACATGATCCTCTTATGCATCCAGTATCATCAAAGTATACGATAACAGGATAAAGTTGACTGATACAAAGTCCAATTAGGTGCTGTTCGTTCGCAGTGCGCAGGAAGCAATTAGTCGTCTGTTAAAATTGAATAATAACCATTATTATTACTAATAAACAAAAATGACTAATTATCACTTACTAATACTCACTCTCGATTATAACTCAAATCGTTTATAGAGAATTTATTATTTCGACGGTCATATAATATTTTGTATATCTGAATCTCTTCGTGGAATGAAAAAGCCTCCTGGCTTTAACGTCGCAAATTAATGTCATTGGACAGGATGAGACGTCGCAGTGCGGTCGTTCTCGTGGGACACGGGAAAAAGCTTCGAGTCTGTCGTCAACATGAAAGGAGGACTTGAATGCGACTCTGGATTCTGTAAGAGGAAAAGAGAGTGATGCGAGTAATGTTGATGAGCTTTGCAGTCGCATAAATAATTTTGCTACCGTAGAGAGATGGAGGGTGACGGTAAGGGGTAAGAGAGGGGAGGGAGTGTAGATGGAGAAACAAGAAAGCAAAGATTGAAATAAAGAGACCAGTCAGTCTTTGAGGAACGAAGGTGGGTGACTGGCTGGCGCTGTAGTAAAATGGTTGACTGGCTGGCTCGTAATGCGTGGGGGACCTGGCGAAATGAGTGAGTCTTAGATATTTCCAAGAGATCCTCCTTAATTAAGGGACAACCTGCTGCTACGACGCTTTGCCCTGTGGCGAACATATAATATCAGTGTACCATCGGGTGTTGCACCTACCTGACAAGCACAACGGTGTCAGGTTCATTTAGTTGCGATGTTCGCTAAGCCCATTATGGCGCAGCCGAGTTGCGTTAAATAATTACGAGGTAACTTATACATACATTCGCTGGGGTAAATTTTGGTCGTACGGAGATATACGTGCGCGTAGCCTGGGTTCCTTAACTTTCTATAGGAAATGCGGCTCGTGTAAGTTTGGATTATGATATGTTATATAATTCTTGGATTATGTTATCGCCGAAATATGGGCGAATTTTTATGCGATAAAGAAAAGTCGAATCTGCGTCGGGGATATTTTTTTCTTCTTAATTACGGCCTTGCGTGTTTAATCGTAAATGAATCTTGTATGCTTCTGATGAGATTAGATGCGAGGGATATTTATTGTTGACAGGGTTGAAAACGGTTATCTTGCTGTTCCGCCGTAATTTTGCGTGAACCAGTTTAAATTGACGGGAGGAAGAAAGGAATTCAAGGAAAAGAAAGTGCAATTTGACGCGAAATAGAAAAAAGCCATCGGATAACGAGAACGCGTCGTTGTAGTTCGTTGTAAATTGTGCATTCGCTAATTGCGCGAATCGTGCCAGCGACAATTATACGGGCTGTAATATTATGCTTCGCTGTGTCGCATCGGCGTCCCGCGAACGCACGACGCCTCGTCGCCATCGGCGATGCTTAAAACACTCAGCCAATTTTCGCGCGCGCGGCATTTACGCAATTTGCAATTTGCGTAATGTCGCGTTGCGACACGAGGGTAGAGATAACGACAGGTGGTAAAACTGTAGTCGCGTTATCGTCGAGTATTCGAAACACAATCTAATTGAAAGTTCAGTTAATTAAATAGTGGAAATATTTATAACAAAAAAAAAGATCTTGATTCAAACAAATCGGTTAGTAAATCATTAACGGTATCACGTATACGTACACCTTACACGTGCCTTGCATTCCACAAGATCTGGAATGTGGAATGAGAGATTGTCGAGATTAAATTAATGAGATAAAAAAATACCATAATTCATCCGTGCAAATGATGCTGTCCAGATAAGTTAAAGATTCAATTTGGACCCCTTTCATACCGATGATTTTAAGCGCCTATAGTATGCCATTATGGTATACACTGGTATATAGTAAATCCTACAGAAGGGACGTCGCGACGCGTCGCGCGTTTAGGGGACTGACAATAAGTTACAGAAAGATATAACCATCGGTCGGCTTAAGCGGTGAGTTTAGTCCGATAGATTATTAGAGTCATTTACCGTAAATAAGGTCCATCCCTGGTACAGTGCGCAGGACGTTATAACCGAGAGACTAACGCAAGCTACTGCAGATGAATATACTATAGTATATGCTACAGTGTGCAGTGCTGTATTTCCTTTCAAACACTTCACTGGGCAATCAGCTACAATTTTCCTGGTTGAATCGTTGTACATAGCTTTGGTAATTTTTCTCTTGAAATAATTTTCCTTCGTCAAATTGCTCTGGATCTTTATTTCTCTATTCACTTCACTCATCCTTTATGCTCATTTGATAGTACCATGATAATACTGAATACAGTTTGCGGTGCATTCACATTGTGCCAGCTGGTAATCATTTGTTCCCAGATACAAGGGTGAATCCTCATGTAAAGTAGCTCACTTGATTTCCTTGAAACAAGCATATAATTTCACTGAATAGCATATCACACATTGTGCAATGTCAAAGCTTAAACGTGACATAGTATAATGGTAATAAGGCGAGGTGAGAATGAGAACAGAATTGGTACGTATGTATAAAAGTAGATGTCTACTATATAGAATTTAGATATTAATCCATTTCCTAACTAATAATAACTTGTTAAAAAATTTGAAAATAATCTTCTTTTCCGTACTCATAAATATGAAACACTGTATTTAAGCAGGAATAATAATTTGTAAAAGGATCTATGGATCTATGGTACTTGGAGGATTTTCTTCTATTTATCCCACTCTCCATTAATTTATCACAATGCCAAATTGTGGAGAGAAAATGAAACCACTGAAGGCAATACGAGCTAGAAAAGACATCAACACTTGACTCTTTTTATTGGTGCTCATATGCTCTGTGCCTTTGTAGACTCATTTTATTGCTATCTGCTATGTCTCTTTTTTTTACTGTGTACTGTGTCAGCTGTATCTACTACGTTATATATGTAGTGTAGAACATCTACAGATATGAAGAAGTTATAGGAAAAACCATGCTACGTAGGGGGATGAAAGTGAAGACTCATTATAACCTCTTTGATAAAGTTAGACTGATATTGCATATGGACGAAACGGGTACAGTCAAAGTCCTTTTGACGTCCTGTACATGACCAAATAAACGTAGATTGCTAGAACTTAGTTACCTGAAATTTAATGCTGTAGTGAAACTATTACAGGGTTTGAAAGTTATTGGGTAGGGGGGATAGGGGGGGGGGGTTATTGTTGGATATTAGAAAAGCTAGAGATCAAGAAATTTAGAATACGTTAAAGTTTACAATTTCGAGAAATATTTAACCCTTGTAAAATTAATTTGCAAGCGAATTCGTAGACCGCGAAGTGGCGCAAACAATTTCTAGTAAGTTTTCTTAATATTCGAGGATTCGCGAATAATTTCACCATAAAGTTTCCAAGTTGGCATAGAACCGAGCATTCGCCGAATTGGCTCCGGTTACTCGACAAGCGTTGAACTGTTTTCTGGCATAAAATGCACATGCGAAATTGCAGACCGCGCTGTGCAATTTTTGAAGAGTGCTAAAAATATTGACCCTACCAATAACTAACTGAATTTCGTTTGAGATATCGTAGTCGTGTAAATTTTAACAATTTTGCATTCACGCCACTTTCACAAAAGTGTCCAATAGAAATTCACGAAGCTGCGTATAAACTAGAATTTCATGAAAGTACTGAATCCGCGTAATAGCAATTTAATGCATATTATCAAATTTCTTAAAACTATGTTTCATGTTCGATATCTTACAAGAAAATGGCCACCATTTGTACGGAACAGAAATGAGGTTATTACAAGGGCTTCCCACTTCTGGTCTGCTTTACTTTTTCGACATCGCACTTTAGTAAGTGGTTTTCCCTTATTTATTTTTCAGATGGTCCATCTTCTCGAGAATAGAAGAGAAAGGCCTCTTTGTTTTTCCACTTTACCATCAAATGGTCTACTAGAATATCACTTCCATTCCGAAAAATCGGCAATTCTTACGCGTGTAATTTCTCAAAGAAAGAGCTTCAAGTAATAGAAATATTGCAACGAAATTCTAAGACGTCGATCGTCTTTACAAAAACTTGTCAAAATCATATAAATTTCATACAAACACTTTCCAAGAAGTATTGAAATAAAAAATCTTAAATCCTTCATCGAGCATCTTTAAAAAAGCCGTTCACACGAATCCCCAATCTTAATGCAATCATAAAACGATACCTGTTATCAATAGTGCAGAATTATCCTCTTACATATAGAAAAGCAATTGTGTCCTGATAACATGGCGTGACCATCCCATCCAGCAGCGTAGGCTCGTACGAGGTTATGTTGATCGGAAATCTGTCAAGCGTAGCCACAATATTGTTGCGTAATCCCGCGTGTTAATTCGACACGTATCTCGAAAGCTGAGGCAGCATCAGCGTCGATAAGCTGTCAATATACAGGACTATAAGCCTTCCAGTATCATCAGAATACTGGGCTTTGTAATACAACATCGTTCTGGCTTATACTACGTTAATCGTAAACTTCCTACACCGAATAGAAATCCCGAGATTGACACGTAGGAACAATTTCCGCGAGAGGGAGACAATCGTTAAATAAATAAAACTTAAAATATAATATAGATATTTCGTTTATTATAGAAATTTTTTTTTAGTCACTTATCCATTGTCATAGAAACTTCTTCGTTCCGTAACGTGGTATGCCATCTGATTAAAGTAGTTAGCGACTGGACTGCCTTCTTTGAAAATCTCGGGTATAAAATACGATTCCGCAAACGGCTAGAGTCACGGAGTTTCACGGAAATGCTTTTCATTTTCTTGGCTCGTAACGCGAACGACGTATATCAAATATTTAGCCTCATTTAGCGACTGTGACAACAGTTTGGCAGAGTCACGGTGCATAAAATTTAGTCGCACAAGAACCAAAACGACACTTCGCGGTACTGGTGAGATTATGAGATGGCGCTGTCATCGTTCACTTTCATGAATATTTCTCCCACCACTGCTCTCTACAAATGGCGGGGGACGAACGACGTTTTCTTCTTTATTTTTAAAACCGAATTTTCGTGCCGACCGTCAGGACGAGTGTAAGTGAAATGGATACAGAGAAAGAGCGAGAGGGAAAGAATTTTCGTTTCTGTTGGAATGAGAATCGAGCCCTATTAAAATGGAACATTCGGATCGACGCGAACTGCCGACCTGGTTCGAGTTTCGATGGAAATCTGGAATAAATTCGCCAGCTGTTTACACAGAAGACTCGCTTCTCATTAAATTTTTAGTTTGTGGATTTTTATTGGATTATTTACAGATGCATTGCATAGGATAAGTATTTCAATCATTTTTATATCATTAGTATTGAGTTTGTAACTATCGATACGAACATTGATATTGCGAATTAATATTAATGAGTTACGAATGGCTTTTCTCATTATATTTGCTTTTCTTTTAGTGAATTTTTTACGAACTTTCAACTGTTACGGTAACAGATTCAGTATTTATCTTGTTAATATGTAAAAGTTCGATTTTGAATAAATGTTCTTTGAACGAAATTACGGGTACGGTGTATTAAAGGAGTTGTAATTATCCGAGAGCCAAAGGTTCGTTTTAATAATCAGACGATTCTGTCCGATTGAAACTTTCTTATTAAAGATTGGGTGGTAGCTTGATCATGCGTGGCTAATTATGCAATTTCTTTTTTCTTTTCATATAAGGATGAACGCAAGGAATGAGTTATGCAATAATGACTTAGCGGCAGAAGGAAGCAGAGAAACATCGAGAGAGAAATGGACGGTCGTAATGCTGACAGCTGGGTAAGGTAAGAGCGACTCTGATGTTACTTCTTGAAATTCGCGAATTTCAAGCACCCGACGAGCGTCGGGACGCTGTGTCAGTAGGGTTCTGGAGGTTGCGAGCTTCTTGAGTGAAAAGCGTCGGGAATTTTAGCATTCAAAAGTTTACTTTTCCATTTCATACGACGCACTGATTTCTGTCACGAAGAAGCAAAAAAATGTTCAGTACTGAATGAGATTGACCTTAATAACGTTTCAGTCCACACTGAAATAATTAAGTCATTCCCAATTAATTCCACCGTAATCAGATGTTTAGTAATTGATAAAAGATATACTTCAATCCTTAAAATATATCGCTGTCTTGATAATCATTATATAAATCACTAACGACGTCCTTGAGACTTTCGTTCAAGTCTACAATTTTATATTAACTTTTCATACAAATTTTGACACCCAGTGCCAAAGTGATTGTCAATAGGGTCACAGCATGTTCGCTATCACTATTTGCCATTTATCCCCTAATTGCTCTAATGAAAGTTTAAAGTGTTTAACATTGAGTAAATGACGAGCTATCGGTATGGCAGCGTTGACAGGGGACTGCATAATCAAACAATATCGTCTAGGCAGTTCAGGAACGGCACTAGGGATTTTCTTATTAACATGGCTGCCTGTAACATGCAAGGCCCGGCTTCGTCTAATCCACCCTGTGTTATAGCCAGTCAGGGCTACCCTGGGTTAGTTACTATAGAATCCAGTTGGCAGCTACCAGCTGGTAACCATTCCATTCACCTTTCTTCTACCCCAAAAGAAAACTGTTCCTGGCTGGCTGGCAGACATGCTAGGTGGGTGGCTGGCCGACTGGAGGTTGGGGGGCTGACTGACTACTGGGGGGTAGACTTTTATGAGCCGGAAACATACGAGGGTTTGTACGACGCTGGTCTTTTTCCCTTTTTTTCCCTTTTTTTCATTATTATTATTATTATTTCCCCCCATTACCTACCTACGTCGTTGGCGCACTTACTAACATTTATACCTCAGCGAGCCGCTTCCCCGCTTTTTCACTCTTTCTTACCCTTTGAATTCTTCTATTTTTTCTTGCTTTCTTTCTCAAGATATCTTTATCGCTGCGAAACGCAACGATGGTCACGCTACTCCGTTACTGGAAAGTAAACAGTTTTTTGATTTATTTTACATTGCCTTGTCCTTTTATTATTTTCTTATTCTTTGCTTTTGTTAACCTGAAAAGTCGTAGAACTTGAGGCACTCATTTTTCATACAATTAATGAACGATTTTTTAAATAATTTTTTATTTTTTGCTACAAAATTACTTTTTGGCAGTTTACTCGACCGCGTGAAAAATTCTATTTAAAAATAGCCCGTGATAATACAACAGGCACAGTACTAAAGATTATCGTAATTATAATGATAAGCGCTCGTACGAAAAACGTAAATTAAAGTGGACGGCGAAGTCATTTCTCAGGGCACGTATTATTCGCGAGCGAATGGGTCGTGGCAAAAAATATAATGGCAACCTGCCTACGTATACCTGCTCCTTGCGTCATATACTTTTCAAATAACTCCACACCAGTAGGTACTGTCTTCGTAATGATTTCCTACAATTCCAAAGATCCTACAGAGAGGTACAAGACTAAAACAAAAAAGTATTACACTCAGAGACAGTCTTTTCAAAAAGTATTGACGTTACTAAAAAATTCTAATTTAACTAAAGAAAATGGCCATCCACCAAACATACAAAATTCCTAAAAATGTCATCGACCACATATCGAATCAGGCGATAAGAAAAACGTTCCCTTCTCCTATCTCTCATTCAAACGCAGTAGCTTCCTTGGATCGCTTGGGTAAAACTTTTGCCAGGGACTCCTCGCTGTTGGATCTTAGGGTCTTTTGGGTGATATCAAACGCTGCTATATCCGCATCAAAATGTATTTCCTTTGACGCGCTGTTCTGCGCCGGAAGTTTGAATCAAAAGATCGTTCTCGAATTTTCGAGCGATTCTCACGTATTTGCTGAAAAATTTTCGAAAAAAGGACTCGATAGATCTGTCGCTTATCTATACGTCATCCTGTATACCGTAGTGCGGTATATCTATACTGTATCACGTATATAGCTATATCTATACATATACACAGTTTATTCAGATATTTCGTGACGGAAGTACGAAGGATCGCGAAACCGGATGTGAGCATAGAATGTCTAGTGGTTTTAGAAAATTTTCATCCCCATCGATCCGTAGTGCGTTTTAGGATTTTAGGATGGGCGGATTGAGGGGTAAAAAAAATTTCTTTTTAAACACTACCAACGCACTTGCCTCTTCGGTTAAGCGACCTGGGCGCTAGGCGACGCCGACGTCGACGCTCTCAAATAAAAACTGTGCGTCCTGTAGTGGAGGTATCTCGGCATAAATAAGACATTTGTTTTCAAAGTAGCGCAGGGCATTGCGCCAAACAATGGAGAGAAAGCATTTATGTAAAACATAAGAAATAACTCGCGGGCCAACCAGTCTTACCCCCAGACACGGGGTCGCCTAAACTTTCACCCTTAAATAGCGTTCTTTGTCTTTTCCATCTAGGAAGATTTATTTTCGAGCATAAAAAACACAACTTCGGTATTTCTACGCTTTTGCTGTTTCCCTGCTTTTTGTCTTTCTTTTTCATTTTATACCCGCTCGCGTATCCCGACACACGAGACACCGTGCAAATTTAATGCTCGTGTCTGTTTTTGGAATTTTTTTTAAGATAAATTCAATCCGCTCTAGTAGCCCAAGACGCATCTCGCTAATCTCTTATCGGGAGGGGGAGAAACGCACGTGGGGATATTTATGAAATTTTTTTGGGTCGGAATGGTTTTTGATTTTTTTTTGTCAACGCACATTTTTGAAAGAAAAAAAATCTTCTAAGATATTGCTTACTGGAATTATTCGTTTTTAAATTACGTTTTTTATTCATATTTTTGTTTATGCATTTTTTTCTATTTACATTCTCTATATCTAAGCGTGTGGGGGTGGAGAAAAAAATGTGTGGGTAGGAAGAATTTAGTAAGAATAGTAAGAATTTGTTTCATTTTTTTGCAAACAAATTCAGATTTCGGCAAAGATTTTTCGTCAATAATATTCTTTATGGATGGAGGTTAATCCGTGATTCGCAGTTTCTTTTGAAAAGAGAAGAAAAAAAATTAATGGAAATCTTATATATCCATAAGGGATTTGTTTGAGGAATGTGTTTCTTTATGTCTGTCTGGGTTAAGTAATTGCCTTGGGAAAATCAAAAACTTCTACGACTCCATATGATTATCTCTTAGCAAATATCAAAATACAAAAACGATACGTTCCATTCGTCTTTGAAGATAAGTTCCAAACTTGTGAATTAATCTGACAGTTCTTGTACGGTATACTATATGTATGCATTGTCTACTTACCTGACTGTACCTATTATCTAAAATTTGAAACATGAAGGACATGATGAATTTTGCTATACCTACCTGCAGGCTCAACTAAAGCTCCATCCAATTCCGGCTGTCTCCTCTTACAGCGACTGATGATCGATTGAACGCCATATGGGTGACTACAGGGGATGATCTATAATACAGATACGAAATGATCTAGCACCGTGTAACTTGCACCTGGGTGACTCATTAGAGCGAAATCGCAGCTTTGCATAGTAAGGGTATTTAAGCGTCGCTTGATAGCTGACGTCATTAAGTGTAATTTGAATGAAAATTTTTTTGACTTTAATGATTTTTTTTTCATCCATATTCTGCTAGACGATACTTTGGCGGATCGTGCAAAATACAGCCTTTTTTAACGTTTTTACAACTTCGAGGAATATGTGCGACGTCGTGTTTACTTGCTTTGTAAATTCGAGTCACGTTCGCGCGAGGGTCACGTATTTCCGTAGAAAGAGTCGATAGCTCACTAGCCGAATTATCAAAATAGCCAATAACCGTATTATACGGTATCGAATTGATATTTTGTGCTTAATGGAACGAATGATCGCTCGCAAGGGTGATAATGAAATTTTTGTTTTTCCACACTTTCGCAATTTCTACATGAACGTTTCCAATGGCAATTCTGCAGCTTCGATTCGCACTGCCATACAACCTATAGCCATGCTCATTTGGTCGGTCAATTAAAATCAGCATGAATAACATATATATCAATATATAGACACTTCGTTCCATGATAATGACTTATTTCCCTCAATTAGCATTTAAAATGACTAATTAAAACAGTGCCTGAACGCTAATTCCAAATCGTAAAATTACACCCAAATCGTCATCCTAGTCATTTAATCAATGCAGTTATAAACTTGATTCATTCCTTTTTTTTTCTGATCAATAATCATTGGATATGAAATCGACTTTGATTTGAATCATTGAATCTTATGCAATTTGAATTCATTCCTTGACAGTAAAATACCTCGATTATCGCCATACAGTAATAATTATTATCAGTCAGTAAAATCTTATTTAATTGTCGTCATTCAAGTTGTATTGCGTTATTTATTTTTTAATTAAAATTTTTTTTAATACTCACCGGTAATTTTGTCTTTTTTTTGCCCAGGTTAAATTTGACGAAGCCGTTTCTCAAATTTCTCATATAATTCTCTTTAAACGGATATAAAGTTTCATTCGATTTATTGACTAATAACGCACGAGCAATAGAACCAGGGTGTATTGGAATTGCAAGATGGAAATATATCACGTATGGAATTGCACGGTTTCCGATAACGGTTCCTGAATACTCGGGAAATCGCTCCTGCGGTTTCTCGAACTGTTCGCCGTGGTAGAATTTCGCGGAACGCACATAGTCCTAGTCCTGAATATCGGAACGCGATGGTTATGGAATTCGCGAGACTGAAATTTCATACGCATGACTTAAACGTCATTGGCCTTCAACGTGCCGACGAGATTTATCAATTTGGATGCAGAGATTTCTGGTAAACATTTTTTTTACATAATCGTGCAACTTTGATCGAAGGATCGAAAAAAATTTGTACAATTTTTTTTGACACTACTTTTTAAAAATGTATCAACACTCTGCTCCAGGATGATTACACTTGTCTACGGTCTGCGCATGCGCGTGAACTTTTTCTATCCCACCATCACGTTGACTATAGAAAAATTTTTTGACTACCCTTCTCATGCTGCAATTAATTCTCGAAATAAAACGTGGGGTAATGGGGTCGTGGGTGGGGGTAGGTCGGTCAGGGTCCTCATTGTAAATCACGAACAATAAGTCACTAGCGAACAGTGTCAAAGAGCGTCGAAAGATAACGTGTCCTCCTAAAGAATCTTTATTAAACGAGTGTGTACTTAAACCGCCAGATAAAATGTTTTTGCACGCGCGCGATAAAAAATGCGGTTATTTCGCGCGTAACTTTTTGCGCATAAATTTAATGGGATCCCCCCAGTCATTACGATCGTTCCTCGTGAGGAGTGAGAAAAAGTTTTTTTTCGACTTTTTAACAATTTACAAATTTCGCCATTCACCGAAAATTTCAATTTAATCAATGATAATCGATTCGCGATCGACGTAAAAAATTATTAATTAAAATTATTTAAAAAAAAGTATTACAACGAGACTGCGCACGATCGGGCTTCTTCGGGAAATTGTTCGAAATAACGTAGCGCCATATTGTGCGTGGCACGCAGTGCCCTCTGGCGGGGAAAGTTAAAATATGGCTGGAAATTGGAACTCGGCGCACAATGAGTTCGCTTAACAATGCGTCTGATTCGAATTGAAACGTCATGAAAATAATCACATCGAGCCACTCCAATTAATGGCCGCTGCCACGAGTATTTATTGGCTCTGGGATTGTCGTGGTGGTTTTGTGTCCTGAAGGGGTTTGTAGGGCATTGAGTTGCGTGTTTGGGTTTTCCTTCTTCTTTTTCCACTTCCTTCAGCTAGCCTCTCTGAAAAGTACGTAAACACTCTGGACTATTAATCAGCCGGTAGATCTAAACGGTTATACGACTAATAAAGCCCGAGTGCTGTGAACACAGCTACAAGTGTTGCTATTCGTTATCCTTCAAGGACGAAATACGATTCCGACCTTCCCCCTTCCATCCCCCCACCCACCCCTCTTTCTCTTCCTCCACTGCTAACAGCTGATGGATGGTCCTTTAACGACGCACTCTTCTCTAAATCCTATTAAATACCTATTTCCTCTCTCTTTCTCTCTTTGCTATTCCTTTATTCTCTAATTTACCTTTCTCCTTCGTACCGATACCTTTGGGAATTGTTGGACTTTGTTGAAACTTTTCGATACGTTTTCAATAGTGACGTCACGATTGCTCGCTAGGAATGATTGGAATTTACGATTTGATTATATATATATAATTTAAAAATGTACATAAATCGTGTTTGTTTTGTCGGAATCGATATAAACTGAAATCTGGCGGGACGTTTGATTCTGTGTAAAATACTTTGATACTGTTGTCTCGAACGTTTCTATGGAACGTTGAGAATCGTTATTATTTCTTTTTATTTCTAAGTTTGCCGATTCTACCAGTTTATCCCGTGCCGAGTTTTGTTATTTTACTTGTGTACGAAGGCCGAATGCGTATTTAATAAGCCATCGGAAGAAATAAAAATCGAGAATCGAGTTCGAACGTTGCTTTTATCTATATCGAGAGACACCGGTATTGCGACGCTACGTTTCCACGGGATCTGCCTGGGATGCCTCTCGTCGCTGCATAAATGCTAAAACTTTTTTTCTTTTCATGCCTGAAGAATGAGTCTACGCCATTGTGCGCCGCTACAAAGACGTCCCATTCAAAGTTTCTTACGAGCCAACTGAGAAGCTGACTTCCCCTCATGTTCGTCGATTCACGTGATTGTTCCATTAACAGATCCGGGAATAAAATCAGTTATTAGGAATATCTTTGCTTTTGAAATTTTTATTTTTTTCGTAATTAAACTCTTTCCTCGGTTCCATTTTAAAGAATAAAGACAATCGATTATCGCTCGACGAATTTTCGCGATATGAAAGAATCGACTCTGCCCTTTACAACACCAAGCTTCTCCAGATTCCCGCTAGGTGCGCTGACGGCGCGAATACGTATTTCAAAGTTCGCCACTCCGTCGCAGAAGCGACAAGCTAATGTCACGGAGTTCGATGTCTCGTGGAAAATGGTCGCGTCTCACAGATCTGCCGAGTTAAGTAAAAGTGGCAAAGGACACGGGAATCCCATTTGAATTTATTAAGAACGAATTCGCTTAACCGCCTATATAAGCTCTGGCCCGCGTTCTGAAAGCCCGATGGGCTTCGGTAAAGGCATGTGACGTCAGAAAATTCCACTGCCGAGAGAATCGAAGTGTTATTTAACGAGAGCGAGTTTCCCTTTCAATGAATTGCCAAATCGTCCAATGGAAGTTAGTCGCTCGTTGAGTGGCCCCATTTAGGCCGAACTGAATTCACTTCCAGTGCTTATTTTCCCTAGCGACGCCGTCAAGAAACATTCCATATATATATGTATATATATATATTATTATATGTCTATATATATATATATATATACACACATATATACATTGAATCAATTAAATTATACGTACACACACAGTAACTCCATACTATATTGCATCATATAAATATATCCGATTTAATTTTACAGGTAGTTCAATTTAGTTCCGTAATTATCGTAAATATATAATTAATCGTAATTTTCCCTAAAACAGAAAAATTCATCAAAAAATTATTTTACATCGATTTTTCGCAAGAAAACATACTCGGCTGTTTACTTTAGTCGAATTTGAAAATATTTCATTTCTAAATCGCAGAGCCAGCGCTCGGACAAAATATACACGTGCATTAATTACAAGAGATAATTACGTCGTCACCAGGTACCGAGGATGGAGGGTTACTATGATAACGGAGTATCCAATATTCTGGTTAGTTACATACGAGCCGGTAATACATATATATCCCATATGATACATATGTATACCATCAGTTGAGTACACTCTCTATCAGGTCACCAGTGGTGACCTCTGTTCATCATTAACGTAATACTGCACCCCGTGCTCGCTTATCGCTTATCACTGTACCCTATATTCATTTTTCCCCTCTATGGTTATATTTATTTATAATAACTTAATCATTTACATTCCAAATCTTATTTTCAGCATTGAAACTTGTTTGGTGATAAACAAGATTTCTAGAAGATTAACGCCAATCTCCTGTTGCATGGTAATGCCCCAAGTAGTGCAGCCAAAGCTTACGTAAGTTTGTTTTCTAAGGATTTACACATATGTACACATGTGTACCTTGCGGATCGAGGTTAATGCGCGTACGAGGCAAAAAGTTATCACTTGAAATTTAAACAGGTAAATTTGGAATATTTATGAAATTTGAAATTTTTGTAAAAATTAATTATTTATTATTCTATTTAATCTGACGTATGTTGTTATGATTATTGGAATACAAGTTTTTTATTCGTCGCCACTTTGATTATCTCTTATTTATCTTTTATTCCCGTCTCGGTCGTTTGTTACGGGTTCAATGATTTTACCTATTTCGCGATCGTCTATCACGATTTACATTGGCTTTATTATCCCCGATTAAACGTAGCGGTGCATTCAACCGTGTGAACGCGGCTTAATCGTTATCCTCCGAGACGTGTAATGCAGATCAGACGATGCTACCAGCATTCGACGCAGCATTGGAATTACATTACGGTTTGTGTGCATCGCGTCGAGCGGGACTTTTGGTGGAAAATTAAAGGGGTAAAATAAAAAAAATAAGACTAGGGAATATTACTAGTCTGGGGAATTTTCGATATACGATCACGTCGAGCTACCATTTATTATTCATGCGAGTCGATCCTGTCGCTTCGTATGGATACATTATTCATTGCCTTTAGCGTGACGTCATATTTTTCTGCTGCAGTGACAAACGCTTTCTAATGGATTGACCTTGAAAATTTTACATTGCAAATTATACATGCATTTTGGAGTTTATTGATTCTTCGTGCTTCTGCATTCTTGGCAAAGGGAATTGCAATTTTTTGCTGTTTCTCGTTTGCTGTGTGTACTTCTATGTATGTATGTGTATATATATGTATATATTGTATGTATTTGCAGTCGTAAAGTGAATTCGTCTTGTCAGTCATGTTTATCAAAAAGCTAATCGAGCACGATTCGGATGCTGACATGATCTTGAGTGGATGACTGCGTCTTCGTGGACCAATAGAGCCGAGAGACGAGACGCCTGCTGGCGGAAAGTGAAGCTGGGTCCTTTGGGTTTGTGCGGATTAAAGTTGCCGCAAGTCAGCAGATGCGGCGGAGTCGATAGAGCGATTTGCATGCGATTATTGTTATTGTTATTAGTTTACGGTTTTTTTTTAAATGAGATTAGAATTTATTGTTGCATGAAAATTCTTTTTGTTTTTTTTTATATTTTTCTTTTCGTTACCCATTAAATTTCTGGCATTTAATTTTATTCGCACGCTGCAATTAACGTTACTTCGTTTTGCGAGGAAGAGAAGAATTTACCGATGGGCTCTTAGCCAAACCAATTTTTTTTTTCGTTTTCACATTCTCTCGTATACGGATATAAGCGCGGAGGTAGTTTACTGCGAATGGAAATTTTTTTAAATAATTTTGGAATACTGGCTCCGCGTGTGAATTTTTAGGGAATAAGACGATTGTCAAACTACCTTATATATGTTTGGTACTGTGTAACTTGATTTCTTTAAATTTTATATCTCAAGTGAGAAGGGCTCACGCCAAGAATAATATACGTTACTAAAATTTGATAAATATGATAAAAATTTAAAATTTCATTTCACACGATGTACCGCACAGTATTATAAATTATGTTATATCCGTACGGTTTTTCGTGTCACCTGTAACCAGCGATCTGTCTTTTGAAATTTTTCTTGTTTTGAAACGTCTCGCGATATAAAGAAAAACAATACATAACAAATATTTCATACCTCAGAATCATATAGGATATCAATCGGTGTTGGTGATATTTTCGAATAAATTAAAATTTGAATCACGAAACGATAACGTTGACTCGGTAAAGAGATTTCAAAATATCCTCCCCCGACTCCTCACCCGTAGGACAACAGCGTGTTCGGAAAGTCGAAAAAAAATGCGCAGTACACGAACTCATCGTAGATGGCGCGCGCGTCTCTCGCCGAAAGTTGAAAATTAGGCGGAACCGGAAGAATCGTTATAACAAGAAACCAGGTGGTTCCTCGTAAAAGTTTATCGAGTCTCCTTTATTATGATAATAAACTCACTGAAAGCGGCTGCTGCTCTCCACTCGTTTTTCCGTTTGGCTCGTTCCGATTTTGCGAGATGAGAGCGTCGATAGCGTCGGAAGACGTCGGAGGCGTCGTCTAGCATCGACACTGCGGCTTATGGTTCGGTTCTTTTTCGGTTTTCGATTCGAACTGGGATTTCCCCCCACCCCCACCCACCCCTCTCACCCCTCTGTTCCCACCTACTCCAACCACAATCACCGAAGCCCCAAGTCAGCCAAGATTCAACCCTGTTCCAACCCCTCCGGCCAACCCTGCGACCACGAGGTCGCACCGGCTCCCTTTTACCCGCCGATCACCCCTCGAACCGACCATCCCTTATTTTTCTTTCTTAACTTAAATCACATCGTGCTTGCGCCCTGCGAGAACTTTGAAGTTGAATTTGTCAGGATATTTGTATAATCTTGAATATATAGCTATTTGCTTATCCGGATGTGTACAGCGATGTCACGCGATCTTGACTTTTTTTATCTTATCAAAATATTGATAAGATGTTACTTTTTGAATTTTTTCATTTTATTTATTATATATGTTTTTTTTTTTAACCGAGTCAACCCCACAATTATGTACGGAGAATAATTTACAGCTGGTTTTACGAAACACTGATTTTCCTTTACAAATAATTTTAACGAACGCGCAAACATGCAGGAGATTTTCTATATCGGCAAACCTGTTCGATAAATATTAACTGTTGCTCCATGAAGAGTAGTATGTAGGTCAAGCTATTTTTATCGTAACCAAATTTTCCTTTACTTTTATTTAACCCGCGATATCCTGGTTGAATTCGACTGTGCATTTTTAAATCGCAATTGTCAGTACCAGTCATCGGTCCGTATGAACGATGGGGATGAAAGTGATTGTTTTTTATTTTATTAAAAAAAAATTTCATCCCTTCCTCTGACCGCTTTATCATTTTCCCACGTTTTCCCAAAATTTTTACCGGACGCGTACGAAACCAGTCGTAATTCCCGGCAGCCGCTGGAATCTCTTTAACCGACATTAAAATCGTAGTAATATCATCCGAACGATCATCGGAGAGGAATTGAAAATTTAATCGAAAAAAATATTAAAAAAGAAGCTCAAACTTTTCTTTCCATTCCGATTGCTTCTTGAATCAAAATTTTCAACTTTAGTCCTTTCGAATTTCACTCGACTCGAAATACAGGCCGATCCCTATTTGAACTCAAATGTAACAGTCATAACCTAAATTTTCGGCGCATGCGCAGACTATAATTTTCTCAACATCCCCTGATATATCCTGTACAAATTCGTCCCTGTGTTATCTGAAACGCTGTGTGCCTTTCTAAGGGTTAATTAAAAGTAAACAGAACTTTGATCGTTTAAACAGTACATATAATTGCAAGGTTAAATATATACGAGATACCCCGTTATCTTAAATCAAAAAATCATCCGTCCACGGACAACGCTCCGATCAGAAAACCGATAAAAAAATAACCTCAACATAATATTCCCTGTCAACTTGGCAGATGCTAGTCGCGCGATAAGATAAGGATATCGAGTAACTGCCAAAACTAACGTAACAAAGGTCGATCCGATCACCAACGATTTAATAGGTACCTACCGGAGATCTCAAGAAGTTTCAAGTTTCGATCGAGCCGAGTATCAGCGACGTCGACGTCGGATTCAAAGGTATCACGAAGTTTCGGCAAAGTTCGACTGTCGACGATCGACTTGCCCGTAACGACGACCATCCCCATCCTAAATTCAATTAGACCGTCTTGCTTGCCGATAAATCGAATTAGACCGGGAACCCTCAAAATAATTGTCGAAATAAAAAAAAAAAGGTCACGCAACATACTGGTAGAAATCCATTATGAAAATTCAAGGGTCCATCGGGATCCTAACGAAGCTCTATACTGGACCAGCGAGGATCTAGACGGGTGATGGACTTGGGATAGAAAATATCTACTAGGGTTCTATTATTACGATCTAATAATCGTTGCTTCACGTCCCTAACAACATTTTTCGAAATATTTCATTCTTACACCCGGTATACGGGCATACGTATTCCGATCGGTTATCACGCGTATAAAAAATCTCTCCAGTCGGATAACAGCTCGGGGTACCAAAAGATCGATTATCTTATCTCACTACGAGACATGGCCGCCAAGCGCTGCATGCAAATTTCACATTCCAGATTGCGAATATGCGGTAAAACTAAGTCGATAGTTACGCCCGTTTATTCTTGGAAACTGATCTAAAAAATATAGCTCTTGGGTCTGTGGCTTTTTGGGGAGGGGCCTAAGGGGATGAGATAGAAATGTAAGGAAGGGCGGTATCTCATCTTCAGACAAATTTCTTCATCATATCTGAAATTTAAATAAAGAGGAAATACGTTGCGTCTCATGGTACTATAGAGGGTGGGGGGAGGGGGGGGGGGTAGGCAGGGAACGTCGGAAATACGTCGAGGTGGTAACGTCACTACGTGACTCTTTCGCCCTATGAGCTTCTTACCTCTCAAACCCCTGCACACGGGGTGTATATCTATATCTTACCACCCTTACGTAACTGACATTCGTTATGTCTTTCATACATAAATTTTTCTATTTTATTTTTTGACTTTGTCATTTTTCTTTCTTTCCGCTTCGTTACTTGGTACCGGTGAAATGGTTGGTGGTGTTGAGTTATTAAAAAAATTTGGTTCCTTTTCTTTTATAGTCAAATATATTTTATTAGATCTTATTACGGACAGTCGATTTTTTATGAAAATTTGTTTCGATAAAATTCGACATTTTTGGATTTTACCTCGGGTTTTCCGCATGGGATGCTGTACGTGTTACCGATGAATTTTTGACAAAAGCATAAAGCGACGATAAATTTTTGAAAAGGGGGGTCGCGTATCTCTCTCTCTCTCTCACTATGATAGCCAAGATAAATATATGACACGATTTCAGTTTTGATTTAGGACTATGGTTGGTGTGCGAAATCCAGGGAACGTAATACCGTTTAATATTGATATTTCATGCGTTATATACGGTTCGCGTGTCTACCTACATAATAATTGTATAGATATACGCGGTGCTGCGAACAACCATTGGATTTATGAAAATTCACCTGCCACGAAAATTCGTTCCAGCTTGACCCTCCCCACCTCTGGCGCGACCCTTGCGTCATTGTACATAACTAGTCATTTAGCGATTGAATAAAACAGCCGGATATGTTCATGCGCAAACGGCCATCTATTTTGCCAGGAAAGGACACCCAGTTGAATAGGAGCAACGGGGTGCAAGGGGGGGTGGGATTTTTGCACATGTCCATTATTTCCCATAAGTTACATCCACTCGTGGTACGGACAGATTTTAAAAAAAATTGCACCCCTAGCTTATACAACTCAAAACAATAGGAATGGTACCGTAATTGTGTATATATATTTTATTTGTAAAAATTTCGATTTCGGGTATTTTCATGAATTACGTAAATTTGATTTAATCGCATTTTAATTGAATTAAAAATTTATACCGAACCCCCTTCCTCTTCCCTTCTCAACCCCATTTCCCATGCTCCTTCCCCCACTCTACGTCGGACACGTTTACACAATTCTCAAGATAAATGGCTGAGTTCGCGTTGCAATATCGCAGCTGCAATAACGCGAATGTGTTTATTTGCTTGAAATTGCTTCCAGCCATCGATTCTTAAAGCGGCCAATGGCTGCGCTCCTAGGCGGATTCCTTTTTCGAATCTTTCGACTTCGCGCCCACCGTTACCTCACGCGTTACTATTTATTCGTAACGCGGATACGACCGGATTGGTTTCGCCGGTAGGGAAGTCTTTTGACTGTAGCGACGATTTACGAGAGTCTATTTTACCGGAAGTCGTACGAGCGATTGGATCGATATATTTTGGATCCATTCGTCACGTGGCGTACTTAAACTCAATGAAATTACAAATGCGAAGAACTAATTTTTCCGTGCACCCATTTTGCATATACTATATATGGTGACATTTTTGTTGGCATCCAATATTTTTTCCGTGATTAAATTTTTTTGGAAATTCGCATAAGATCGAGTCGCGTCACGGGTCGCTGTATTATGGATATTTCTTTATTTTTGGAGAATCCTCGAATTTGCTCAGCAGTAAAAAAATCATGAAGCTCGATTCACAGTTTTCCTGGTACAACTTTAGTATCGGAGAGAACGAGGAAATAAGTAAGGGATAAAAGTAACAGGGTTAAAACTCCAGGAAACGTCTTAATTATTTCGTTACTACTCTTCGACCCTTTCCAGAACCTCGACTTCCGGTAACAATGGCGACGTTCGAGTCTCGTACACGGTCTAACGCCTTTGTCTGTCGTTTTTCTTTTTTTTTTATACATTTATTCTCAGACTCCTAATTCACTTCGGGAAACTTCCTTCCAGTCTTATCGTACAGTCTTCACGCGGTGTAGTACGAAATTTCATAACCAGACAATCGATCGACGCGATCCGTCTGATCCGTTATTGCTTTTACTACTTGCTCTACTGCTTCCCCGATGCGTTGCCACTGTCATTATTTTCGTTAGCCTGATATATTTTTCCCTCGAATCGAAACCCAACCGCTTATACGTCACGACAGTCCGCAGTGTCGAAAGACTCGGAAATACCTAGAACTGGAAAAATATAATCCCCAACGGAAGCGGAAGAACGAAAATATTAATGACGACCGTCCGTCTGTTTTTATGGTGGATTCCGTCGTAAACGCTGTTGACTTTGTGTACTCAGCGTGTAGGAGCTGAACTCGGTCGAGCTGTAAAAAATTTACATGACGTTTATCAGCCACTGCTGTATACTGTTAATGCACAGCATACATTACGTACATGGCGTATATAGTATATATGTATATAACAGTGGACCACAGTGAAGAAAGTGCACAAGAAAGTTATACATATGCATATATAGTGCAGTTAGGAAAGTTCGAGAAATCTCTATGAGGTAAATGCTATTAGGTGGAAAATGTAAAAGACACTCTAGACTGTGACGTCACTACCGTTACTTCAGCGTCAGACTTCCGGCTTCCATCTTCCATTTGAACTTCCTTGGAGTCCTGTGTCTCCGACCTCTGACCCACCCTACTACCGATTCCAGGTAGCAACCTTATTCTACCTAACCCCATACTCAGCCAGCAATCTTCTAACAAATTTTGCAGCAGCTCAAAGGAGCTATTTCGCTTCCACCCAGTGGAATCTGATTATGCTTTAGGAAAAAGGGAAGATCAATTGGGTGCATTCTCTCGAGTGCAACGTGCGCGACGTCTTTTGACACGAAGACACGTGTTCCGGTTGGCTTGGGCTAACGAGACGTCGTTACAATTAAGAACGTGGGAGGGTGGGGGGGTATAGGTGATGGTGGGGGAAAGAATTTTATTTGACTTGAATTTTGAGGGTTCAGAGGGGGGAGGGGTGGTTCAGTATCAATGATAATTGATAATTGATTAAAAAACAGTGTAGGACCCAATGGGGATGATTGGTTGATGGAAAATGTTGATAAGCCATTTGGAATAATTTTCAGCGAATATCGAGGTTGGACTTTGAATTTTGATAATGTCTGATACGAAAATGGGGGTTTTTGGGGGTTAAATGGTGAATTTACGTTGTAACAAGAAGATCAAAGGGTGGTGGTGAATTTTTTTTATTGAAATATTCGTGAAAGGAGGGGTGCGAATTTTCTTCGTAGCTTCTTGAGAAAGAGGGGGGGTTCCGTGGGGGGTGGCTGATGGAATCATTTCTCCTTTCGGATTCCGTCGTCGGTTTCGATCGATCGATCTCGCCGAGCAAGAGGAGTCCATTAGTGGGAAGATTCGTGCTGAGATTCTTAAGCCGTCGAAAAATCTTGTATAATCCGACGGACAGTTTTTCAATGGAATAATACGTCGGTCGTTTCGTGGTTTTATCTTGGAATTTCAAAAGGAATTTCGACCTCGAGACGGCGGAGGAAAGAAAAGGCGAGCGCAGATGCTCGTCGTGAATTCGTTCGAGAGAAAAGACTTTCTTTAATTTTCTTTTTTTTAACCACTCGCGAAGCCTTTCGAAGTTCATTTTCAGCTGGATCGAACGAGTGTGCGTATAATTTTGATTTTCGTGACTGTAGGTCGTTTCGATATTAATTTGGAGGATTTTTAGGTTATTTTGCAATGATTTTGGATATTTGTTTGTTTTTAAATTTAATTTCATGTCTTTAATTATCAAGGTAATTAATCACGATCCAGTAGTATTTTCGGGTAACTGTTTAAGAAATTAGTTAATATATGGGAATTCTGGAGTCACCTGTTATTTCTACTTGTCGTTTCGCTTCAGTTTCTTACGTAACTTTGAGCCGGCTAACTTTTACGGTAGTCGTGAAATTGCATTAGGCGCCTTCGTTGCAGCTACAGAGAGAACGCGGATGCCGTCTCTTTGCAGGATAGGAAATTGAGGAAAGACCTCTTAAGGGTATAAATCAGACGAGTGCGAGAGAGACGGAAGAAGAAAACGCAAGGTACGTCGCCGTAGCGACGTATCAAGATGCTCTTTTCATCCTACGTGGATTCAATTATAATAAAAGTAAAATAAAATAAATTCTTTTTTTTCTCTTCAATTTTTTATATCCACCAAACAGCACTGCGATTAGGCGAAAAAAATTATATTTCACTCGATTTCGATAGTCGCGATCTGACGGGTTTCATGAAATTTGATTTTCATCAAAGGATTCCGCGACCTCGTAAAACGTAACTGATGTATTTTTATAAGAGATCGTTCCCGATACGTCATCTATGTGCAAATGCAGAAGACGCCGTCCTCGTGGCGTCCCTAACCTCTAACCATGAA
Source organism: Trachelus troglodyta (assembly GCA_030142635.1). Lineage (NCBI taxonomy): Eukaryota > Metazoa > Arthropoda > Insecta > Hymenoptera > Cephidae > Trachelus > Trachelus troglodyta. Next base: position 1,447,273 of record JARQTJ010000356.1, read on the forward strand.
ATTATGGAACATTCGTCATACTCTTGGCGTATCCTATTAATTTTTATATATCGAGAAAATCCACATGACGTCATTATTGATCGACAATCCAGTGACCATAAACGATGATTAATTTGGAAATTTATCCGAAACTCCCCCTTAAATATGTATGAGAAAATAATTAGCCAATATGGCGTCTTGATCGATCGAACGAAAAAATATATACACGTGAGATATCTACCTGTGCGGTATATATGTATATATTGCGTAGTTTTGTTTTCAAATCTAAATTTTTTTCAAAAACGTACCAATAGACTTCTCGATGTGACGTCACTGTCTACGTCCAAACGAGCTTGCGGATTGACATTCCGCAAAAGTTTCTAACTGCGATTAGACTGTCCCAGCGTTATTATTTATAATCGTCATTTACGGAAACGAGCCTCTGAGTGTCCTGAGGCCTAACCTGCAATGATAGTTCCATACATTGCCGTTCTAAATCACGTGGCGCTTATGGTCGACAGCCCATTAAATTTATGGCAAGTCATTACACTTTGGGCAACAGCGACGCCCATTCCTTTTAGTATTCGCTAATTGTCCTACTGTTATTCTCTTGCTCTTCGCTCGCACGTTTTCGCTACTACCGTTATTATTATCGAACGTCCGACCGACTAGAGAAAATGTTCGAAAGTAAAATTTCCAAATCGGATTTCGAATAGCTAAATTATAACGCGAAATGCGTGGTAAATATATTATTTTGCAAAAAAAGCTTTTAACAGCTTCGAAATAGCTTTTATTAATAACTATCAAATCGGAAAATCATTTTCAGCCAGTATTTACGTATTCATTGGACTACACAACGATGACGACTAATGGATCGAAAATTATTTGGAATAACTCCATTATTAAAGCGACGAAACGATTTTCCGGCGTTACCCACGGGTATTTAATTAAACAACATCTTTCTTTTTTACACGTATTCAAATGTCCCACTCGTGTTGCTATATTTTACCGGGGCTCTGGTTAATGGCGAATAAATGACCCTGACCCTAACCTTATATGAATTTGGATCGACCCAGCCTAACCTACACTGCCACGGACACATAATGCACAAACTCCATTTAAACTCACCCTCGTCATAACGCTTGGACTGTAATTACCATTGTCAGAATAGTGACAAGGGCTCGCAGGGACTGTCAGTGGTATAACACCATCAACGACTTTTCAGGCGTACCAACGTTGATTCGTAATAGTCCGCAATTTCTCCTAGGTTGCGTGCTCGAACTAAAGTTCGCGAATAAATTTGCCCTGAGTTTCGCTACTTGATTTCGTGAAATTATATTTTTTTTACATGGGTTGATTTCACGCAAATTGTACAAAAAATTCGGTAGACTCTTTTTTTGATCAAAACAATTATCGCACCTTCTCATTATTGCAAATGACCAACGAGTAGGGTTTCGAAAGTGTCGGTAGGATTTTCTGAGGGTTAAATGGCAGGGTGCGATATTAAGGGTTGTACACTGCAGGACAGTAATGCCGTCCCTGGGTGGAGCTAGTAGGAAGCGGGAGTAGGGCGACCGGCAGTGGCGA
>JARQTJ010000356.1:1448938-1477171 GCA_030142635.1 Trachelus troglodyta
TCGCCACTGCCGGTCGCCCTACTCCCGCTTCCTACTAGCTCCACCCAGGGACGGCATTACTGTCCTGCAGTGTACACACACGAGAGCGAATTCGGTAGACAGGATATTTTTCGGCGCCTAATGACAGCTGACTGGTGGGTTTCTTGGGGTTTTCGAGACATGCCAAACTTTAAGGGATGAAATGTGAAATTTGTTAACTCGACCGAGCCCTTTGAAGAGTTTACGAATTTTGTATTTGAATTTTTTTCAAACCTCTTGATTTTTTTTTTTGTCAAAACGATCCTTTCACGTTTTTTTGGGTAGTTTACTTTTTTAACCATAAGGGTGGTGGGTGGTTGGCTGATGGGGGGAGGGGGGTTGCGTAGGTAATTGGTTGCGCATGCGTCCTTACCCTTGTTTTGTATCGCGAATTTCGACTTTATGGGTGGCAATAAATGGGGCATCGACAGTGCAATTTATTGTTAATTTAAAGTGCACGACGAATAATTTTACAAAATTATAAGTGCAATGGTAGGTGTTACGTTGCTCGTAAACTTTTTTAAATTATTATACGTTTCAGTTGTCGATTGCCTTTCGGCAAAAAGCAATTTCTATTTCGACGCTAAATCTTGTTTTTAGCTGTTACGCGAATGATGCCATTTGAAATTTTCTATCGAACGTCAAAATATATTTTTTTTATTTTCATTTTCGCGCTGATAATGCATTTCAAAAATTACTAAGTCGATTAGTACGTTGAGTTTCACTAAATATTTTATTAAATTTCAATATCTAATCTCGCCTTGCGGTAGATGTTAATTTTTTTAATTCATGTAAAAAAAGATTGAGCGAAATGTTCATTAATGTCATTCGATAAAAAATTCAATTTGCATTAACTTTTACGTATTTCGATTCCGTCAGTTCACACTTTCTTAGCTTTTTATAGGTTGCTTCGACTGTTGAGTGTACGTATATCCCATCAATATAGAATATGTCACCCGTTAGATATAGATGGCCCGTTATAAAAAGAAAAAAAAATGAATGAAGAGCCAATAAAAAGCGTTCAAAATAGAGAAACTCGCGATACAAATAGTTCATACCACATTACGTCGGGACATCAAAAAAAAATTCTCAATTTCGTAATTCTATCGAAATAATATTCAAAAGCAATCGTCGCGATGTAAAATAGGAAAATTTTTAAATCACGCTTTTTGCGTCCTTTAATCCCCTTTTCAGCGTCGCGACACCCAGAAATTGTCGCAGCGAATGTTGATCATGCGAACGAGCTTTGACAGTGGAGCTGATGGGGAGGGGGATTCCTACCTCAGCTACCCTCCCTTCCCCTTCACTGTCCCCCCTTCTTCCATTACAACTCTACATTCTACAAGGTTCAAAGTACGAAGCTATCACCGAGTACAGATGATGCTTTGGTCGCCTCATGAAAACGATCCTTTGACGGAGCTTAAATGCTCGACTCCCAACCGAAGAAAATTTTCGTCTTGGAGATAAGCATAGTTCGAGATAAGTTTAATCTACGTAATCCTAACTGAGCCCCGTTCGTTCGGCTGCTGGATAATCTGGCGGGATGTGGATTACTGCGTCAACGATCACTCCGCGTTACGTCCTTGCCTGTCCGGCGTCTGATTCGTTGGATCCCTTATCTACTGATAACTGAACGTCTCGGCTGGACCGGAAGTAAAACACGAGGGTGGTCACGATACAAGAATTTTAGGGATAAATTTTATTTTCGAAAACGGCAAAAATTTGTAACCTAATTATCAAAACGTCTTCGCGCAATCGATTGGGGTATTATATTTTAATTTTAATTGAAGGTCTTAGGCCAATTACGTGATCCATAATTAAAGAATTGAATCAGGTTATCCTCGAAGCAATTAAGAAATTTTTGGGTGAAATGATTGGTAATAATTAATAATGGTAATAATAAACTAAATAGGAATAATAAATGAGGGTCGATCGTTGTTTTATTGGTAAACTTTGAATAATGAATTTTTGTAGGTATACCGGAGATAAAATTATTTTGTTTATTTTGCGATTTTAGGTAATTATTATGTATTTTATTAGCAATTTATAACAGTGACGTCACGCGCTCATTGTTTCGTGATTGGCGTCCAATTGTATCGTCTTGTTCAAAGATGAGAATACAATGGGCGATGCGGAGTTGAGAATTTTTTATTTTATCTCCTTCTCAAATTTTCGTATCGTTCTTCCTCTTCCCTCCCTTTTCTTTGTCTTTTTTTATCTCGTATTTTTTTTTCGTGCGCGTGGGCTCGAAAAAATAACAGGACGATCGCGTTTACGCCTCGACGCACCCAATGCCGAGATTGTTCGGTTAGAAAATGCGCTGTTATAGTCACCAGAGGGAAGTTTCGTGGAAATTTATGGAACTCGAAAACGTGGAAATGAACAGGGGATGAGAGCGAAAGGGATAGAAGGGGGAGGGAGGGGAGAGAGAGAGAGAGAGAGAGAGAGAGAGAGAGAGAGAGAGAGAGAGAGACCACGTCGATGCATGGGACGTCAACGTGAAACGAGTAAAAACCGAAAGCATCGTTTGCCTGGAATTAATAAATGGCAAACAGAATATAAATCGACAACGCGTTAACGCGACTCGCGTCGAAAAGACGAACTTTTGAAATCGGGTGTATCTTTTTGTATTTTTTTCCCCGCGCGTCTTTCAGATTTTATTTGACCTTTTTGATTTTTAGCCAGGAAAATTTTACACGTCCGATAAAAATTGTCCGAAACCGTAGCGCGGTGTACGAAAAAATTGTGGAATATTTACGTAGCAAGGTATTGCACTTTTTTCTTCATTTTATTAATTCGGAATGTTCGACTATTAAAAAAAAATGTTTACCCAATTTTTTGGCATTTCAATGACTGCCGATGCCTCCTTCGATTAAAAAGGCTTGCCGCACCGAGATGTATGAAATCGAACGAACTCGATTACCTTTAAGGCTGAACGAAAACTCGAAGTAATCGTCCGTAATCCTCTTTGTACATTTTGCAGGATTAGGTCGAAGAAGCGAAGAATTTGTAAGCAGTGGAAACGAGGTGTATAACGAGCATTATTTCCTATCGAAAGGGTGCGAATTTCTTAATCAATTATATTAAATTATTTATTCCTATTTATTTTAAGATTTCTCTTTTTTGGTTTTTTCTCGAAAAGCAACATAATCAAACGATACTCAAAATTCCCAGTCGTATACCTATGAACGAATGTAAAATTTTTGAAATTATTTTTCAAAATCTACACCAAATCCATTTCAACAAATTTTGACAAAGGGTCAAGATCAATGGTTCCCTCTACTCATTTTCCCAACTATCCAGTCACTAACTGGACCCGCTACCTATCTCCTGCCCAAATGCCATAATACATTATGGCAAAAGTGGTAACAGTAAATTCACGTTAATGGTCAGCCAAATGAAGACATTATGTAAATATATTTGGACTCTATTGCACAAAAGGGAATTTCACGTATACAGCTTCAGGTATACGACCAACGATAAATAATTACTCTTTACCAGTCTACGAGATCGTTACTCTTCTTTCGTGATAAAAATTTGCAAATTATTTATTGCAAATTTATCAATTCATTATCCAGCATATATCTATATGCATTTTCAATTATTGCATAACCTGCTTATCTTATCCACGATATACGATTGAATTTTAATCATTACTAGATGCAAATTACCGAATACTGTCGCCCCTCCCTTCCAACCTGTTTGTTCCCCTTTGCCTCGTATATTCGCTAACGCGGCAATGCGAATTCGCGAAAACGTACGGTAAAAGCGATTCATTTCCGGGCAATTCGATAAAATTGCACTCAATGCCAATCGCACCGAGCCTCTCACGTACGACAGATAATACACGCACACATAGAAGCTGCCAGGCAAACGTTAAATATTCGCGAAAGTGGGTGACGTATAACCTGTGCATACAGCCGGGGGCTGTTAAGTAATGCGAGACTGTTATATCAGTATTACGAGATTTGAAAGGGAAAAAAAAAAAATAAAAATGAAACATGTGCATCGCAATCGTAAAAAGCGTTCAAAAAACCGAGAAAAATGGGTCTAGGCTTGTATCAAGCTTTTTTGCAATATATATATATATATATGTATATACACACAGGTATCCAAACGTATGCCGTGTTATGACGCAACTGTGCATTCACGTTAAATACATATTTTCCAACTACTAAGAAGCTTAACGCTGCTTTTGCGGAAGAAATTTACTGCATTGCACGTATGAAGTAACTGCACCAAGTGCATCCTTTGCTAGAATGCACTTTAGCCATCTGGTGCATGCAAAGAATTATATAGTGTATGAAGACTGAACGTTAAATGGCTTTGCGTAACACGAGACACTTAATCCTCCCTTGTATTTGTAGTCGGGTGGTTGAGTATTATTTTATGGGGTGTATCGATGACTATGGAATCATAAGGCCTGAAATTCTCTATCGATCTGTTCGATTGGTATTTGTGTATTTAGTCTCGTGTATTTGTACTTTGAATAAATATTGAAACTAACATTTTAATTAGACCGATACTCGTGGTACTTTTAGGTCGGTATTGTAATATAATGAGATATTAATACAGTATTGATTTTCGAATAGTACGTGGGCGGAAGTGGGTGAATTTGATTGAGAGGCATCGAGCCACGCATCTCTTTAATGATGATTAACGAACTAGAATTTGATTTGATTGTGATGAATACTTAATTCACATTTTTTGTATTTTCAAATTTTTTATTCGCATTGACACAGTAGGGAAGAGGAACGACTGAACGTTCCAGGGAAATTTGGTAATTTTTTTTTGGAAAAGTCATTGAAACGTTAAACTCGAGGTTTTTTATTTCGAATTTTTACGTAAAAATTTAGGGTGTTTTCTTTTACGATTAAATTACTAAGTGATGGATAATGGCGCTGGCATACTGGGATTTCGCGAAACAGCAGGGATTTAGAAAACTTTTATTTGCCTACAGTACGCCGATGAATCGTGATAAAAAAAATTCAAATTCATCAGGCAACGTTTTTTTTTTCTTTTAATGTAACTCGTAAAACTCGATTTACAGATTTTGACAATAACCCTTACAGCTGTTATTACTTTCTCTCTGTTCCTTCAGCGTTGCTCTCGTCGCGCAATAAATACCTTCTTTCTGTTTATTCGCCAAGAACCAGTCATTTCGATGCCCCGTAAACCATAACAAATATCGTTATCCTAAATAAATCTTAATAATTGCGAGAACCAAGAACAAATATTACCTTAAGTCAGATCCACAAATTTTCTCCCTGAACCCAAGCGAAATTTTTTCCCCCGTAATTAAAAATAATTAACAATCACTTTCAAAGTCACCGAGAGCCAGGATCATACAAAAATTCGTAAACCACCAAAAAGTACCCAATAACCCAAAAAAAAAAGCAAATTAACCAAATATTTAACAGCTACCCTACCCCAAAGAATTTCCACAAGTCAAAAATTTATGAGCTATTTTTAAATTTTCACCGATCCACCCCGTTCCTCCTCATTTTAATTGCTACCACCCCAAACTTTAAACATCCAATCAACCCCTATCTCCCGTATCAGCATCAAGTGAAATTTACCCAAAAAGACGTACAATCACGAAAAAAACTTTTTCTCTGTCGTATCCTCCCCTTCTCCCCTCCTTGCCACCCTTCTCTCACCCACCATTTCACTACCTCAATTTCCTAATCTCATTTTCCAATCCGAAACAGTCCCAACTGCTCTGCTAACTGCTTTCCGAAACGACTGCTAAGTGAATTGAGCAGTGAAACCGGATTTCAAAGGATTTTCTGTCTATCATAATATAACCGATCTCACCCCTAAAAAAAAGCAGTCGATACCCCCAATTGTCACCGTATCCAAGAAAGGTCCCGTTGTCCGTATGTCTCTTATCCGACCTTATCCCGTAGACCGACAGTCGGTCTGCCAGTTTTCTTTTTTCTTTTTTTCATCCCTTCACCTTCGCTTCAACCCCTAAGGACATCCTAGTAGGTTAAGGATAACCCACAACGCACTCGACTAATTCCGCGTACTTCAGACAGTCCACGCTTTGCGTTTTACCTTATCTGTATTTCTCACACAAAGGATATTCAATTTCGCTTCAACCCCCTTACCCACCCCCCCTTCAACCCCCTCTCTACCACCACCCCTCCCCACACCCTTTTTCATCCCCCTTGCACGTTACTGGGATTCCCATAATCCACCGCGAAGAATACGTCTACTTATCCTGGCATGTCATTCGTCACCGGCGACGCCGACGCCGACGCCGACGCCGTACACGTGGCGCAGCCCTCACGAAGCTCAGCTTACGCGAGACGTTCGAATTATACGATACATTTTCGGATTCCATTGACACCTTGGCAATAACCTAAGTGCTCGGAATTGACTTGGGAGAAAAGGGGGAGGGTGTTCGCATTGTTTTTTATTTTTATTTCTTTTTTCATGTTTTCTTTTTGTCTTATCTTATTCGGTCTTGTAACTTTTTTTTTCCTTTTTAATCTTATACAGCTACTTTACGTCGTTACACGTAATCGTAATCGACTTTACACGAGAAACAATATTTACCTTGCCTTTGCTGGTTTTCAAATTCCTCATCCCTTCTTACCGACTTTTGTGCTTAATGAGCATCGTTATGGTTCAGCGTCTAGGTATAATATATATATATATATTTAGCTCATTATCAGGGTATTACGTTAATTATTTTCTCAGAAATAAAAAGTATCTCTTACATCTATAAGGTTGGGAAAATATATCGCATCCATGTGTGTTGGTCCAACGCTATTAAATAATTGTACTAACGTCGGATTGTCGCTCGATTTATTATTATTCGAAGAAATTTGAATAGAAGTTTGCACTTTTTGTGTGATTTTTATTCTTTCGTTTTTCGTTGTTACTCAACTTTTTTGGTTATTAATTTTAATCCTTATTCGAGTACCTTTTTTGCGTTTCGAATTTATTACCTGCAGCTTCGTTAAAGGAGGGGTCAAGAACCATCTTCTGGGACTTTGTGCCACTACGTAGGTCAATGACCCTTAAGACACTTGTATATAGGGGAGGGGACGTACTCTATGCCTTTGGACGGGAGGGGTGGTATTTCACTTTCACTTTCGAGTGTTTTCTTTCGCGATTCAAGGAATTACATATATCCGTCCAAGTGTACTCTTATTCCTGGAGTGCTTTTTCGGCGTCGGCGACGGCGCCGGCGTCCAATTTATTACTTGGGGACGATAAAGGCAATGTTGTATGAAATATCATTCAGGAATGAGCTTATATAATATTATTACTTAGAACAAACATTTGTAGGAAATCTCTGTCGTGTTGATTCAGTGATACGTGGGAAAATATTTTCGAGTGACGTCACGATGTAAAGGGATGCCTTAAAGTTTATTCTTAATAGCGTGAATAGTCGTAAATTGAATATCAGAAATATTTAATTTTTCAATAATAATGATTCTAATAATTTTTTTCCAATTTCTAATTTCGTTGATTATTTATATCTGGATTTTATAAGAATTTATTAGCCAATTAATTAATGAGACGCGAAGTGATGTCAAAATCGCGTGGGATAATTGAAATATTCTTTTTCTTTTTTTTATTGCAAAAAAATTATTAGACTGTCTGTCTAGACTGCAGTCTATAACTTTTATTCGTACTTACCACGCATGGGGTCGGCTCGATTCGAACACTGTCAGTAAAAGACAGTCACGTTACAAATGGACCACTCTGTATATTTTGGATTCGTTTGACAATCTATCCATTAAAGGCACCACTCCACTTCGACGATTATTGATTTATTCGCTTCTGATAAATTTTCTGAACTTACATCCGATTGACGTATCCCGTGTGTATATATACATATATTCATTGGTTAAACAAAAATTGTGAAGGATATTTTAAAAAATGCACATCCATTAGCTAAAGGCGAAGAAGAAAAACCTTACCGGATATCCGGCATTCCTTGGATACCTAATCGGAAGTTTTCTCGTTTTCGAATCGCGCCGATAGACGTCAGCACCGTATCATTTTAAATCCACCGAGTTCCTCGCGTCGATTAAGTCGAACGCTTTCAATTTTCTTAGAAGCTAATTCGTGTACAGAAAGAGTGAAAAAAACGAAAGAAAAAGAAAATAGACGAAAGAAAGTTCCTAGAAAATGAAGTAAAAGTTATAAGAGGGGAGGAAGTCTAAATCGATACAGTCGTATGAGATACGTAAGACTAATAAAGAAAAAAATTATTTTTGACTACCGCGATCAACTATTCCGTCGAGTTGGCAGCAGCAGCGAGTCAGGCAGACAAGTATCCAGACAAAAAGTTGAAAAAACACACGAAGTTCGAACAATGGGGGGATAGAGCGAAAAGCATGAGAAGACAGTTCAGCCCTAAGAACGGCTATTGTAAGTGTCGGCTTTCTTCGTAAAAATCGAACGATCGTTACCGAAGGTCAAAAAGCGGCACTTTCGTCCGTCTTTTTCCATATGAATTTACGTACATCGCAGAGCGTCCTTTATTCCTTCGACCCGTCCGGCGTCGGCCGACGACGAATCGAGGAAAAATTACGGCGAAATTTTCCGAAAATTACCATCGTATCTACCGAGCGTGAAACTCGATATGAATAACCTTGAAAAGTATTCCCACGTCATTAGAGAAATGGGGGGGAGGGTTGAAATTATTCCGTGACCTTGAATCTTCTAGCCCATTTAAATTGCATACCTACGTATAACGGCTATGCTGCGTAACTTGTAAATCTGAACGACGAAGATGGCGCTAGTGTCGCTTTGACGCGTCAACGAATTACACTTGTATACCCGTAGCCACGTTTTAATGAACTTCGGAGATGAAAGTGTTGAATTAAAAATAAAAATTTGTTCTCCTACCACATCAACGCACATATTAATAGTCAAGGTATCTCGATCTTTGAAGATTATGTTATAGATGACGCTTGGTAACCTTACGTAATACACCCTGAACTTTCGTAACACGAAAGCGTCTCTTTGCTCTTTGGCCGCGGGCCCATATACTATACTTCGCTCCAGTTCCCATGAAGCGAATTTCGAAGTTTCCTTCGGTAAGCTGTTATACAGTCCTTAACCGTGGGACTGTGTTATTATCTAATTTACGACGTCAGATAAGACTTACTCGCGCGAATTATCCATACGGACGCATCTCTTGGTGAAAATGAATAATGAATTTTGCTATGTTGACGTCTATGGACTCTTTGACGTATAAGTAAAACGTCAAATTTTCTCAGCTCTTTTGCCACGTGAATTTTAGCTTGACAAATTTTCGCCCGAAGTTTACACGCGCCATCTTGGATACACGTGGGTTATATTTGATCATGGTAATACAAGTTACGTACAAGTCATATGTTTGATATAACTCGTCGGGGTATTCTCAACGAGCTACCGTATGACGTAACATAGAAATTTCATAAGCCGTATTTCTATGTAGAATTTATCTTTGAAAATTTCTCAAACGTCATCGGCGCATCCTGATTCGATGCACGCGAACGTAACGATCGAGGAGAATAAAAACATTACAAATATTATTTCGTAAATCCGTAAATCGTCGATACCTTAATTTCAAGATAAGTTTACGCAATAGCATGCGAATCGTCATTTTGTAGTTGAATAAATTTAAAGCGTCAAATTTATCTAGTGAGATACAAATATCGATCTTGAATTCTCTCGGGTATCGTTTGGAGTATCGATTACTTTTTTTTTGTTACATTTTACATTGGACACACGACGCTTTACACGCGACCATCCCCTACAAATTTTTTGGGGTAAATTACTGCGAGCGTCGCAGCATTTCTAAAAGAATTTCAAGCGTTAAATAACATTTGCGAAAACTTATAGACTAAAGTCTATAATTTTCTTTCTGTTCGGTGAATCGAATAATATTTTTCGATTTTTCAAAATAATTCAAGTATCGGTTGCGTGATAATGAGATATTACTTTATCGTTCATCGGATTTGTTTCGGGCTAGATTAGTAAAAAAAAATAAAAAATAAAAAAAAGTTTATCCTATATATATTTATCCTTATACGTATGTACATGTGTATATCTAGAAAAAGAGATAGGTCGTGAGAAACTATTGGGGTGCGGATCGGCAATAGGGGAGTAAGCCAAGCAAAGTATAAAATTTAGTGTATGTTGGTACGCGTGGTTCCGTTCCACGTAATGCTGGCCGTTATCTAACAATGGAGCCTCCATAGAGCGTCGAGCATAAACCACTCGAGCAGCCCGGGGTGCCTTGGCTGTCTGGCTAGTATGGCCGGCGGGAGGCAATACCTACTGGTGGAAGGTGGAACTACACTCAGCACCATTACTGTTATTGCTATGTATGGGTACTAGGAGGTTCCTGGGCTATATATATATGTATTTGCGTGTATATATATAGATTTATATATAGAACTATACGTATGTGGTCCGATTGCATACGCCTTACGCATATCACCTATGGGAGTGTGTAAGCGAGCGTAACTATTCTGCCACCAGCAACAGCAGATTTTGCACATGAGAAACGATATGTTGCCTGACTGAATAGTCCGCCATGTTGACTCGGTTAATATTTGCGTGTTGTATCTTTGACTATGTTATTCTTGTGAGTAATCGCGTTTCACGTTTTTTGAATATAATGATGGAAATTTGAATAAAAAAAATTTCGAATCGGTTTTTTGGGAAAATATGGTAATGCGAGAAACATATTTTTAGTCTTGGCGCGATTCCTTTCTTAGTATTGTCATTCGGATACGCGTCTGCTGGGGTTAATATTTTCTGGGGAAATCCCAGTGGTCGACATTTCTCTCTAGTTTGGAACGTTGCTTGTAGTCTTTTTTTTTTAACGAAATCCCGTTCGATGCCATTTGAATAATTTTGCCAAAATAAATACTTGCTTTCGCAATCTTGATCGTGTATTTCAGTTTTTTGCCTCAGGGGCGGAATGTAAATTGCGGTACAGGTAAAGAAACAAAAATGTAACATTGCGATCCAATTAACAACGTGTCACCAGGTACAAAACCTCAGGTGTAAGCAAGTTCGCGTAAAATTTATGTAAAACTTTGCAAATGCGAATCTGTCGTTTAGCGCGAAAATGACTTTACAGAAATTTAGCAGACCCCTGTGTTACCGACTTTTCGGCGCTAATGTCTTCGGGCATTGTAAACTCAATTTATCAATTTGCAAAATACACAGTGTGACGTGGAAACAGTTATACTACGTAGTTAGATGTGATTAGGCATACTGGGTGTCCAAGAAAAACGAGCAAACCAGTAAAATTCTCTCGAAACCTCCTTACCGCCATAAACAGTAATAATTATTATAAATGCGTGCTCTATTAAAAAAATGTCAACTCAAATTAAACAAATAATTTTCATCCCCCTCGTTTTCTTCGTTAAAAAGATGACGCGCGTTAATGACGCAATTTTCATTTACAGGTAGACACGTAAATATATAATACGTACATATACACATACTATATATCGTACAGCGTAAATGCAAGCTGTACCGCATTAAGGCAGAGACGTCCGACTGCATCCAGAATCTTCACAATGCACGATGTAAACACTCGACGACGACGGCGCACCCTGGCGACAGAGAATTCAAACAAAGGAGTCGGAAATTGCGTCACACACACCGTCGACAATTACGAGTCTCATTCGGTAGCGTTTCCGGTTGCTTTCCTCGTCATTCTGGAACAGAGCAATTGCTCTTTTGTCCCGTGCTCGTGCGTTTCATTTAACATGAGTTATAACGTCACATGGGAAACAGGTTAGGAAAAGTACGTCGCACTTGTTACACAGGCTAAAGCGTTTTTGGGCTATGTAGGTAAAAGCGAATTATTCCGAAGAATAAGTCAAACGGTGAACGTGAAATAAAAAAAATTTACAATTGAAATTTTTCCTTGGTAACGTATATTGACAATATACACAGGACACCATGGGTTGGACAAATGATTATTTCAGGTCAGACAGCCCGTGTACCGGTATTACGCAATTAACCGAATTCACGACGTGCTATTCTAACGAAACGACATTAATTGTTACAAAATGGCCAATGTGCATAAACTAACGTCCGCGTGCTAGGTGGGAAGCAATACCGATTCTAGGTCTACTAGACCTTGTACCTATGTATTCCATAGGACATAGGAACTGTCGCAGTGCGGCCACTATGGTATGTAAAAGAGCTGACCCGTCAGCGGAAATGGCCAAGAGAGAGAGAGAGAGAGACAGATAGATGGAAGAGAGAAGATCTCTGGAGCATTAGAGAGCAAAGGAGCGAGAGAGAAAATTTTCGCCAGACGAAAGCACCGAAATGGGTGGTTGCTGGTTGAGAGAATGAGAGTGTCACTGTGTATATGAGAGAGATGGAGAGAGTCTAAGGGATGCTAGGCTAACAAGAGTGTCACCACCATGGCGAGGAGAGTGAGTGGAATAGAAAGAGAAAGAAATAAAAGGGCACGAAAGTTAGCTCGGATACACTGTAGAACTTAAAACCAGTCTTTATTAACTTTTGTTCTCGCGGCAAACTGGAATTGAAATGATTCATTTTAATTTTCACATTCGGTTTACACGTTTCTCCGTTAAACCGGGGATGTTTAATACCGGCTATTGGGTTATGTAATTTTTTTTGACTTTTTTTGGAAATCTCTGACATCAAGCGATTTAATTAATATTTTTGACGGGTTGTAACTGTGGGGGGGAGGGTGAGTTAATATCAGTACAAAAGGGCTGACGATTGATTTTATTGAAAAAAATGTTTTTTTTTTGCAATGCAGCGGATATTCAATTGTGAGGAATCCGTTTTTTGAGGAATTTCAACATTGCTCTCCTTTTTTCTATTCAGAATGTTCGTACTGTTCTGGTTAATAATAAAATTTGAAAAAAAAATGGTATTTTTCTTTTTTAGTCGCTTTGTTAAATTTACGTTACATACCTATCGAATTATACGCATAGCTCCAGCGCGGTCCGTGATATTATACAGAGTGGACTGATAAAACATGGAATTTTTCAGTTTCCCGGGTCGCGTTATTCGCATTAACGATAGGTGGGTGGCTTTCGAATTTCCATGTTCAATTCGAAAGGAACATCCCAGCCGTATGTTTACGTCTCCCCCTATTTCTCAGCCACCCCTCTGCAATTCTCTAGCTTTCCAGTACCCAGCTCCCCCCTTTGTTAGATAGGTAAATTTCTTGAGAACTTATGTAAGTGGGATCAGTAGGCTAGGCCGGTTCATGAATTTATTCACAAGTAGTAATATGTATAAGGATCCCCCATCCACGGAGAGTCCCTCTTTACTTTGATAATCGCAGGATTTCAGAACCCGTATAACTTGGGCGTGATAGAAGCCATATTGGATACAGCGCATAAGAATGAAATTGGGGTAGAAAGACGATTTGAAAAAAAGTAAAAATAATATGAAAAATATATATATTAATATCCATAAAGTAGTATTTTTGTAAATATTCACTCAAAATTTTATATTTTAATTTAACCTACGTTAACCCTTTATAGTCTACGAATTTCGTAAACTAGAGCTCCGTTACTGTATCCACAGCTAATTCTACGGGATACCACCAGATGGCGCAACGTACGTTCACTTTGCTATTCAGAATTCAGATTAAGTTGTCTTAATTTCAATTTAAACGTAATCCGTTAGTTAGTCAGATACCTCCGTGGCTGTTTCAAGGTCTACGCCGGAACTAAAAAGTATTACGTGGCTTCCGGCGGAAACTAAGTAAACTAAGTTATGCGTCTGAACAATCCCAAGCTGGATGGGTAGTTTGGCTTAGGTCATTGGCTACGTTGCCGTGCATTTATCACGCTAGTCTTTTCATTTAAATTCGAGAAAAGACGAATAAATTTACTTCGGAACGAGTTTCTCGCTGATATCCGAGTCCACCTATGGGAATGGCAAATCAGTATGTGGGCAATTGAATTTCAGGTTAGGTTAAACCCGGATCAGCATAGAACATATAGGATAGGTAACATATATATAAAAAAAATAAAAAATTTTCAATAAAAAATATAAATTTTATATCTAATATCCTATAAAACCTGTGAATTAAATATTAACTATATGAAACCCGCAAAACTGTTGTAAAATAAAAAAAAAAGTCTATCGATAACACGAAGATAATTCTTAAATGTAAAACAAATCCAAAGAGTCGAATTAATTTTATATTAAATTGACCTAATTCCCCGATATCGTACCAACGCCTAAGTGCATTACATTTGCCAAAGTGTATTACTCAGTGTTCGCGCATGCGCCTACAGCTCAATTTTAGTCTCCCGGAAGTCGACGTTATATCCGGCAATAAAATCGGCTCTGCCTACATAGATCACAGGAGACTTTTATAAAACGATGCAGCAAATATTTCAAAGTATTCGTAAGTGATATCCATTGGGCGAATCCAATGCCGCTTTTCAACGGCGCTTCAGCCATTAAGCTAATATCGCCATGTCGCCGCCATACAGAAGCCCGGAACGATCGGTTAATAAAAATCACAAACGACCAATTCTTATCACGTGCATCAACCAGGCCTCGATATATCCAGTAAAATGAATTTATCGTCCAGTGATTTATTTTCCGTAGACTCGACGTGCGTCCGTTTAATAAATAATAAATTATATAAATTTTTAAATTTTATTTATAATCTGAATTGAGCATTAATCCCCTTATGTAAATCAATATTTAATCACAGCCCAATTACCATACGTTGTTGCTCGCTGCAAATTCGAATATTATTCGTGATAAGAATATTGTTTATCTAATATTAAAAACAACCATCCTTTTTCAACCTGCTATACAATTTTCCATCGTAACCGGAAATACCCAAAACTTTTTCCGTTATGGCAGCATGCTTTAAACGTAAAAAAATTCTTATCGGTACGTCGCGACGCTTAGAACGAACTATGTATATATATATATATGTTGCATCAGGTAATCCACGCTCTTGCACTGCTTTACAGTGCTTTGCAACCCCGTGAGGTACCCTCGGCTCTATACCAGGAACGTGATACAATTTCCAGGATAGCGACGCCGCCCGACGCCTTCGAGAGATTCTCGCCAGTAGAAAATACTGGATCCGCAGTTGCAGCCTCTTGGTCCTGAGACATTTTCCACTACGATAACAATCTAAACTGGAAACTCTTCTCCAGACTGAATTATTCTACACGCCGCCCTTAGGAGCGCCGTAACGTTTCAAAATATTTATTTTCATTCTCGAATAACAAAGTCACGTAAAATTTTGTAATTTTCAGAAAAATTGTAAAAAAAACTTTTTTACATTTCTACCCACAGTCAATTGAGAGTAGAGTAGCTCCTTGAAGTTTAGTGTACCGTACCGTCATATCGCGCTGTTAAACGGATCCATTACTAATTGACGCGATAACACGCGATAAGCCGATAACCCAAAACCAGCCAATTCGCCTATGGGAAACGTGACGATTCGATATTTGATAAGGTGCCATCTTATCCTGAAACGCGTATTACTGTAGTCACTCTGTATATATAGATATACATTAAGCCTCGTACCTAAGTCACCATCACATAACTATAGCTGTATATGCCATAAACGGGATCTAAAGATAGAATTTAATTTGATCTCAAATTATCGATCATAAATAATTTCGACTTTCATCGATGACGTGTTTACATTATAATTTTTTTTTCATGCCAATAACTTTTTTTTAAATACTATAAGACTCCTAACTGTACGACGTAATTATTATCCAAAATTAATTGACTCCTGTATAGACACCTATAAGGGTGTAGTACTGGAGAACGTTATTACAGGTAACGCATGTTAACTGATTAACGCGTACCAACCGTAATCAGGTAAAAGCTGTCATTAGCACATTGACTATAGTCGCCGCAGTCAGCGTTCCAATTGTAGAAAGGTCATTCGGGGATGCGTAATTATAACGCGCCGATGTCGACGGTCCCTTTTATCTGATGAAAGATAAAATAATTAATTCGATTAGGCATCGTCACGCAATCGCGCCAGTCAATTAAATCGAACCAGAAGTCAATGAGGTATAAAATTGAAAAAAGGCCAATAAAAGTATCTGTAATTTTTCCGTGGGTATCGAGATAAAATCTCGATAAGATATTAGATAATTTCCAAGTATCGATAGTCCACCACAAATTTCAATACACATGTCCAGCCGTAATCTCAGTGAAAGATAATAAGATCCAAAAAGTATCTCGTATAAATAATGCATATCTCAACCCGATTCGTGCGGGTTGCGTATGCCTTACGCAAGTGTATATCAGACGAGTATATTTATGTCAACCATAAATAAAAATTGTTGGCCGAAAACGACCCTCCCCCCGCCACCACCCCCCACGACCCCTTAGACAGCAGGTCGCCTAAACTTTCACCCCTAAATATTCCTCTTCCTTTGTCTTACCGGTAAGATTTACGCGAAGACATAAAAATGTCGCTACCATGCCATCCTGGGGAGTCCGCATGCTCAACCCCTACCAACCTTCCGTTGCCAACCCTTCCCGGCTACTTACGTTTGATAAGCCTAAAAATGTCTTCTTACGCAGCTGCTTAACTTTCTTTAAGTTTTCTGCAGTTAACCCGACCTAACCTATAAGCATCCCCTTGACTCGCTACCACTAAGCGAAGGACAACGATTCCTCTTTGAAAAGAGGTAGGAGCTCCTTTCTTTGTAATCGTCCAGTAAAGTTTTGCACGACAGAAAAGCGTTTCCGTTTCCGGCAACTTTTCGCGTTCTCGCAAATCCTTTTCGTCTTGTGTATTTTTTCTTTTTTTTTTGGGGGGGGGGGGGGGTAACAATAGGGTTTTCCAAGACTTCGTAATTGGATACACAGTATCACGGTAATAGGTTTAGTCGATTTAATTTGAGTTCCTGTTTAGGGGTGCTTTGGGTCTCGTGTATATTTTTGTCCTATACTTTTTAACGATATGGTACCGATAAGTGGGTGTACCGTGTGAATGGGACTTTAGGTTAACATGGAGATGGGTTCTGAATACGCGTGACTATATATATACATACATATAGGCGTGTCGTGATAATCTTACGTATTTATCGTGGCGACCGGTTAAGCGTGTTTTCGCTCGAGGCTTATAAAAATGGAAAGAAGAAAAATGACGGGTTTTGATGCAGCGACGGCGTAACTGCTAATTCAAAGCCGTCGTACCGTCGAAACTCACACTCTGCGATCGTCGTAATCATTTTCAAAGGGCTGAATGTATGATTACACGAAATCTTTATTTCCCAGTGTTGCCACCCTAATCACTATGATTTTGGTGAAAAATCATGGATTAGATGGTTCTTAAATATTCACCTGTCAATTCCCCCCTCCCTCCCCCCACCTCCCCTGTCCACGTGGTCGATGCCATCTTTTTTTTCCTTTGCTCACGCGCATGCGCATCGCTTCCTTCATCTCCCCCCCCCCCCCCGTAGTAGTCACAACAACCGCTTATTTACATTCTACAGAAACTCGAGCAGAATTTCTTATGTTGGTATTTATTCAATTAGCGTTACGCCTCTTACCAGACACTCGTCCCACCGATAAATCGATGCTATCGAAGGCCGATAGTCTTCCGTGATAACAGATAGAGGGTATCGGAGTCTAGGAATATTTATTTTTTCGTAACCAATTAGGGGCTGATTAGCCAATTAAATAACGATGCTAAGTGAAATGACTTATGTTGGTACGAAATAACTTTATGAAATTATAATTATTTTGAAAATATTTTATAAAAGTTTTTACGTAATTAATTATTCGAAAAGTACGTGACTTTTTTTTACCTTATTTATACCCGCTTGAATAGTCATTATTAATTTTTAAGGCAACTCCTTTCGATACTCATGCTCGTACTCTGTTTTTCAGGGTTGCTATACCACTTATACAATCCACAGTGGGGAAATCCTTCAACAGCCAGACAAGGGCACGAATCATTTTTCACGTCGCTAATTAAATCAGTTCCACTTTACGATTCATCGTTCGCAGCAGTCGCGAAAGAAGTCGAGCTCTCTCGAGCTAATTGCCCGTAAAGGTCTAATTAATTAATCCGTGGTACAAAACGTAACGTGATGAGGCGATAAAGGGGGTCACAAAATGTCAGGGAGATGGGGTCGCATAGGGGGGATAGGTAAAGGACGCTTAAATTTTCCCCATCGCATTTTTGCCGGACAGTTGCACTTTTTTTTTATATAAAGAGACGCTTTGTAACAGATCGTAATTAGTAAAATGTGCTAAATAATACAGCATGGGGATACGGATGTCTTGTGCGGTTTAAAGCCACGTCTGACCAGTGCGTGACTATTTTCACTTTTGTCAATTTACCCAAGTAGATGTACCGGGGGATAATTTTTTTTAATTAAGGCATAACTCAATGGTAATTACTAAATTATTTATGCGTCTATTTCGTTTAGGTAACGTGTAATAATGGAACTACCCTTATCAGCCATAGAGTTATGGAGAATGGGTGTAGCTGCATACGCGGGTATAAATTGAAAGTGCTGAAAGCCATTAAGCAGAAATGCCTTAGGCAGATAAACTAAAAACGTGTATTTTTGAAATTTGGAAAATATCGATTTTGAGTTCGTTGGGGTTACGTGGAGTTTTTAGTAAATTCATTGGTAATTCGGATAACGAGAATTCGTAATGCAGTTAATTTGTTTATCGACGTGGAGGGGGTCGAATGAATTGAGAGTTAATATTTTTTGCAGAGTCTATGGTATTTTTTTTGTGCTTTGCGGGATTCTTGAAATTTGTACGATAAAGGAGGTTCTTGAAACTTAATATAAGAAATTGTTACTTTCAGCCGTAAAGAAAGGCGTTATATGCATTGAATTTCTTGGGCATTAAAATTACTTTCATTTCGCTCCTCGTACTGAATAAGCTTCCTGTAAATTTCTTGTACTTATTTAACCGCCGTGAAAGTGCATTCGCGCTATGCGGTGCACCGGTTGCACTAATTACTGGTTAAAAAAAAAATTTTGATATTTTTTACTGCTCTTAACGATACAAATGGTTAATCTGCTTTCGTTGATTTTAATGGACGCTGACAATCAACATTTTTTCATATATTTACAGTATTTCGGATTTTTGCAAAATTGTTGTCAGGTCGACAGGTGCTAATAATTCGTAGAAAGTAAGTTGTGCAAATTTTTATACTGCATATATCTGGTGCTACGGTCTGGCTCAGCAGCATCTGCCGATGAAATTTAGATATTTTGAAATTGGCGGCATCGCAAAGTTTCTCAACAGCTGTTCCACTTGGAGAAAACAATTTTATATATTTAAGAGTTTAGTTGTTTTTTATTTTAAAAATTTCTATCTATACCATAGTGATAACACATTATGGCTTATCATGTCTGGCACGGTACTTCTTTTTACCTCTTATTCCTATTCGGATTTCCAGTGTAATTTTCAAGGCCACAAGTATCGAGAGCTACCTAATTTACCGTCGCTAAAATTTTACTAATTATTGAAAATTACGTAACCCGGTGAATCGGCGATCGGGACATCGTTAAATGAAACTACTGCGATCTGACAATCGTAGAATAGAAATTCAAAAAAAAGCTGAAAAGAAAGAATTGTAAAATTAAAATAAAAAATACCATTTTTTAAATATTTATTTTAATAGAAAATTTAATAGTTCCTCTTATCCATGACGTAATATCAAACAAAATTTATTCGAGATATAAGAATGCAAAGCTACAAATGTGAAGCACGTATCGGTATTATCACTCTGGGGAATAAAAGTCAGTAAAAAACGCATAAAAAGAACATAGCAGTAGGTATAAAAGAAGAAAGGAAAAGAAAGTAAGAAATACAAGAATAAAGCAGATGCGAAGATGCACAGCAGTTGGAATTTTCGAAAAGAATTCGATAACCCATGAAGCGTATTCGGTACGTCAAAGAGAAAGGAATTTTCTCGGGCGTGGTTAACCGATTTTATTAAGTTTTTTTTTAATGCAACACCTACCAACGAATATTTCGTTCAGTCACCCGTTAGAAAACTCCGGGCGTCGCGACGGCAATCTCATCCAGCACCTATCTATCCACGTACATAGTAAATACATACTAACACGTATATTACAAAAGCAGCGTCATATCGTTTCTGAAATTGCATCGAATCTATTCCCAAGAGCAATAACAATATTGAAGTCAATAATAAATATCGGAAACGTGTTTTCGGTGGATCGATATAGTAATAAATTAAAAATTCCAAAAATTCAAAAACAAGAACCTCAAGTTGAACGAAACTCGTTGCTGAGCGTGTTATTGAAATTCCAAGATTAAAAGAAAAATGCTCAAAAATACATTTAAATATTTTCTATGTACGAAAACATTTTTTTCTTTCCTTATGCAATCGGGGTAGGAAACGATAACTGGTTTGGTGCATACCAATCGTAGCTGGACATTGGGAATATAAAGACTGGAAATGTTGGAATCAAGAAAAAAAGAATAGATCGGTTCTCCAAAGGAATTGCGATAGATCTCGATCTTTTTCCTGTATTCTGAAATTCAAACGCTGACCTCTGCCCTGAGATAAGTTTACAAAGGGATGAAACTTGCACGCTTGCTGAATACGTATACGATTGTCCTATGATCCGTCCAGTGAGAAATGTCTGATCGATTTCGAACCTCTCTAGAAGTCTAGTATATATATATATATATGTTTCAACTGTGATGCATCTAGGGTTAAAAAGGATACATATATAATTTTTTTCCAAATTCCAATGCTTATTTAGAATGGTTTAAAAAATTGCATCGACCGCTTCTATAATGAAATTCGCCAACTATTCGAGTCTGGAGCCACTTGAAATTTTCCTTTTTCACGTGATTGTCCTGAAAAACAAAGATTCCTATGCAATTCTTTATTTTTTTCTCTATTACCAGACGACGATGCACTTTTCTTTTTACTTGAGCTCCAGAAGAAAATTGCGGTCGTGCAGAACAGACGCCTGTCAGCTGCCGAAGATTATTCTCGCTATGAAATGCACCCTACGCTGCATCCACGAAAGAACTGTAGTTTATGGAAATTATTCCAATATACGTTATTTTCTGTTCCTCAGCATCGCACGTCAGGTGTTATCTTCTACCGTGACAATTTATGAGAAACTTTTCATTTTTTTTTAAACGTGCATTTAAGTGTATATGCAATTTTCATATATATATTATTCGTATACATATATCCATTAATTACATTTTTAATACGAAAAATCTATTGCGCGCTGAGCCAACAATCCCGCAACAATGAAATTATGCAATCTGTCGAAATGACTGCAAACCGTGAACGCGCACACCAAGCAAGGAAATTGACGCGTATCGAACGACAAAATCGAGGACCAATTAAAATCGATGAAAAGTGGCAACGACATTTATGAGTTATTATCAATTTGCGGAAAATTTAACACTGCCATGGATCTTAGTCTAAAGGTATTATAATTTCGCTCCTTGTAAAATTGAATGGAAAAAAAAGGATAAAATATCTTTCATCTAAAAATAAATTATTAACTACATTATAGACACGTTCAAAGCAAGACGATCTCTCTCTCTCTCTCTCTCTCTCTCTCTCTCTCGTAAACGAAAACCATCCACCAAAGCTCTCCCTAATAGATGAGCAGTAATTGCAAAGGACCCGTGTGATAGCATTTCGATAAAGTGAATGAGAGCATCGACGAGGAAGAAAGTGCATTCGAGTAGAAGATCCCGTGGCTGGTTCGGCAGGGTTACTTGTAATATCATTAAGTAACGACATAGAGAAAGAGCTATATGTATACATTCCAAGGTGATTTTAGGACTCAAGGTCACAGGGCGACTCCAGCTACCGATTCAGATAAGGTTCTAGCTTCCTGGTTCCTCCTTTCGAGTCGCCATCCTGATCAAAAGCTACGCACTGGGTTCGATTCGCACAGTTACGCCGAAGCCCTCGGAAGATTTTTTTACTGTCGAGTCGAGGTCAGATGCTCGAATCTGCCGTGGAGAGATAGTCTCGACTCCCCTACAGAGATGAGGACCCGAAGGAGACGTCTTCGTGGACCGGCAGAGGTCCGGGCGTGATACCCACACCCCGCTGGAGAGAGGCAAAGAGCTTCGGAGCAGACGGAGATAAGGTTTTGATACGATTAAGGTAAGGCGGGGAACCCCCTAAACCGGGTTGACGAGGTGATACCCAGCTGTGCCCCGATGACCTGGGGAAGCGGCCGTGGAGGATCTCCAAGAATCACGTACCGATTCTCTAAGGAACGCTCTCGATTTAATTTAAAGGGACGACTTCAGGGGAAGGTTAAGAGTTACCGGCTATAAGGATCTCGACCAATCAGAATGATTAGTTTCCAAATTTGACTATTGCCAATCGAATGCTTACCAGTCTGTCTTGGGACACCGACCGAGATGCCTCGAGCTCCCGTGCTGTCTGTTGACAGGTTTTCTATGTGTTTCCTATACGTTCTAGAACGTTCTCGCGATTTCCAGAACGTTCTATAGATTTTCTCCATGCGTTTCGAAAGGGCAGTGTTGTGCTACAGTGCAGTGCCCACCCGAGTGTCTCCTGGATGCGGTTCTCGGCCTTCACGGTTCAGCTGCACCAGTTCCGATGAGTTCTCCCAATATATTAATCGGTGGAGGGATTTCAAATTTACAGCTCCGGTTCGTTCTGCTACGTTCTCGATCAATCGCTCTCTGTTTCCGACACTGTTACGCTTACTGCGACCCTCTCTGCATCAATCTAGCAACCTGACCGGCCGCGCATTTCCGTAATCGTTCGCTCCCGTTCGCGCATCCAGTTGCATTTTCTGATTTCACGCGACGCCCAAGATCAGCACCTACGGTTTGGTTTCTCGATTTGACGCGTCTCCAAAAATCGACAGGATTCGTTAAGCTGCCGTCTCTTCCGATAGTTTCCATCGGAGCTCTCGTTCTGCCAGAGTTCAGACTGTCTCGCCTCAACTCCCAGGTCATACCGGGTGGTCAGTTCCCGGCGAAGAAAGAACCGGCTGGCGGCCGCCTGGCATGCGGATGCATGGGCGAAGGTTGGACGGCCGAAAGTGACGTAGGTCAGTTCACGGATTTTCGTTATCGGCTTCGAGTCAAGAAAATACGTTGCAGTATATATATATTAGTATAGGATAGGTCGTTCATGTAAATTCAGCTATGGCGATCGAGCTAGCCCGAGCTATGACAGTCACGATAAAAAGTAACAACCAATCTGGTAGGAGCTTCTTGTACAGTTTTTAAAAAATGTGACAATGGTCCAGCCAATGGGACGAATAGAGATAGATAGAGCGGTAGTGATAGCGCTGTAGATAAGGATCGAGAGCAAAGCTCAAGCAGAGGGGCGTCCTTGGGCGTCGCAACGCTATAACGCGATACGTGCCTTCGGAAGGTTCGAGTTAAACGAGCAGCAGTTTTCACACTCCGTTAAGTTGGTAACGCTAGCCGTCGGGGTGCTCGAGGGTGTCTGCCTGCCTGTTTCAAAAACGGAATACCGACTTTACTTGAGACACCGTGAGATTTTACCTTACGGAACTCACGTGTTCGCGACGACGCTTCTGCATGGCGTAACGACGCTTCGCTTACGTAACTACTTGTCAGTGTAGTATCGAGGATCCGCGTGGGGATTTTTTATGGACTTTTTTAAAATTTATTTATACAATTGGTACCACTGCTACGGGAGGAAAAGAGGCGGGTTTGCACAAGGGTAATAATTTTTTTTTTGAAATTCGAAAAATATGTCTAATTGTGCTTCTGGGTATTGTTCTAGTACCCATGTACACCCTTATAAGGGTGAATTGAAAGATTTTTTTTTTAATAAAAATAAGAGATGCAAATTGTGCAATTCGAATTAACTTGCTACTCGAGTCTCATTCTTATTTGGGTCTTTTAACGTTTCTCCTATTTTATATTCTCGTGAAAGAATTATTCTACGTGGACCAGTTTTACAAGAGATCCGTGGCCGCCTGTGTTACACTAGGGAATACTTGTCTTGCATTGGTACAATGGGGAATCTTTGTTTTTGGAATCTGTCGAATAGCTTTTAACTGGTGGAAACTCAGTTGTGGATGTGGCTTTATGTACCATATATACAGTACAGACGTTTATTCTCGTTTCTACGGCTTATCTTTGCCCAATCGATTGATACGATTTACGACTAGCTGCAGCGCGGATTGGCCATTGGCTTTTGCGATTGGTTCGCGAAAATCGATATACCCATAAGGTAGAATCGCATTTCCTCGAAGCGATCGCACGTTCCACATTCGACACATTGAAATCGCCTTGATATCCCATATAAACACGCGGGTACATATTTATTTTTTACAAATATTTCAATCCGGATTTAAAACTACAATTCGAGCGTTACACAAATAATTCCAATATCTCGATAATTGTCGAATGACAACGAAATGAAATCCACTCTGCTATTTAAAATTAAATAATAGTTTCATCCATTTCCCGCATTTATTCAAAATTTTCAAATTCCTCTTCTTCTTTTTCTTCATAATTCTCCGTATACGACAAGTACAACCAGAATTATATCGCTCGTGAAAATTTTCACGGTTGTCATCCTGACTTTCTCCTCCGACCTGCAGGAGCATTCGCAACTGGCTATTTATTATCCGCGGATGGTCTTATTTACTTTCTAGCGAAGCGTCGAGCCGACGACTCCTGTACCGACGCCGGCGTCGTCATAGCCGTTCTTGCCTTACTTTTCCACACGAGTACCCGGTACGGTTCCACTTTGAATTTTTGATAAGGCTACCGTATCAAAACTTGGTATAAATTTTGGAGCATCTTATTCTCGAGGGGAGGTAAAAAATTTTAATTTGTTGCGAAAAAAGACAAATTGCCACAATTACGCACGTTTGACTTGTCCCTGTTGCAAATACAGGCGCTTCTTTCTATAGCTGTATGAAAAAAAAAATTAATTTTATAATTTTTACATAAAAATTTTTTGTTCTGATTGTACTGAAAATAATTGGGTCTTTTAAATATAAAATACAAGACGACCCGTTTAATGTCTCTATTGACCAGCGCGATTATTGCTTGTATGGAAATTCAAGATGGATCCGATTCGCCCACGTTTACGATTGCCAGACAGATTGGGCTTCTTGAATATCTAATGGCTGACTGTCTGATCATGGATCGAGAGCAGCCATTATTATCGTATTATCGATACCATAATGGCCGAGTAACAACGATACCTTGACAACCTAACCTAACCTTTATAAATCCTTCGATAAATTGTTACGTGCTGTTACAGATGCAACAGCGAAATGGCGAGTCGTCTAGCTGGTAGCAATTACTAGTGATATTTCAATAGAGAGAGATAACGAAACACGTACGTAAATACTGAACACGTAATGGATGCAGTAGTTGTATTTTTTTTATTTCTTTTTTTTATATGACTGGAATAGCTAAGTATACCTATAGGTTATCGTAACTGCAGATCAACTTGTAAATTTTAAATTTGGGTGATTTATTTCTTGTATATATTTTTTTAATCTTCAAGCAACGCAGCTAAAACGCGATTCGAGTCGAGATACTTGACTATTTGTATCCAATCCCTCACAACTTAATTAAACTGCGTGAGTTAGAAGCTTAGAAGAAAAGTTCAAAGGCGATAGCTTAAACGTTTTATATTATTTTATAGAAAAGCCTACACGCTGCAACGAAGCACAAAGTTCCTAATAGCCGAACGAACGAACGAACTTTATTCAATTTTTTTCTATTAGGATTTTTTCAAATTCTTATAAACTTCCCACCACTTTACTGTCTGGCACCTTCGTCGTGTTTGGCAATCATGATATCACGTGGGTACGTATATTAGAGGCTGATTATGTCACTTTGCAAGAGTTATTGCATATGCACTATAGGGGGAACAGAAGCAGCCGTGCAGAAGTTCACACATGAAAGCAGACCGGTAGCATTAATCAAGGTTAAAAATGAAAAGATCTACAGGATCGATTGGATCGTTACGAAGAAATCATAAATATATTTCGATCTGGAGGATAAGAAAAATTATTAACTAATAATTCACGTGAATCGCATCGAGAAATTTGGATTAATTGATATTAATGGTCGATTATGAATTTTTATTAATGTTCCGAACAAGATTTCAGTGGCGTAATTTTTTAAAATTTTAAAGAGATTAAATTTTTCTTTTTAATGCTAATGATAAGTTATGGAAACATTGCGAAATTCGAATAAATGTTGTACGGGAACATTAACGTCCTGCTGAAAAATAGCCTTTCATAAATTATCGATCTAATCCATTGCCAAAACAACAGTACGTAGATTGTAAGGCATTTATTTACGGTGTGCACACACCCATTAATTAACGCACATAATTAAAGTGCGAGCTAGTAGACGTTGGTGCATGCACGCGAAATGCATATCCTGGCACAGGTACACCCCCTATTTATCGTATGGGTTTATAGATATAGGGAAAAATGATTATTATTTTAGGATAACCCATAGTCGCGGGATCGATCGATAATTTTGTTATTAATTTTACAAATTTATCACTGAAGTGTTAAACGCGGTATTTGTTTGAAGAAAAAAAAAGAATGCTTGAACTCAGTCAGAATGGAAGGACCCTATGGTTATGAGATTTGTTCCGTAACATTGAACGATTTCACATAGAATCGAGAAGCCATAGGTCGCCGCAAAATGACTTTCGAAAGATTTTATATTTAAACTTACCTCGAATACCGTAAAGGGGCTGTAGACGCTAAAGCTAAATGATCTGATTCGTAAGAACGACTTCCGCTTCCGTTATGATTTGCATTACAAATTCGCGTATTTCAGCTTACTCAAAATTGACCCGATAAAACTTTCGACATATCTATTTGTATATATACACGCAAATAAAATAACAGAGGGAAAGATTTTATTAAAAAAAAAAAAGAAAAAAGTTAATAACTCTTTCACCAAACGACCTGCTTATTAAAACTATTGAAAAAGATTGAAACGATAGGAGGTACACCGGCCCCACGGGAAATCCCATTATCGTTATCACGCGAGTTTATTTCGCAATGTCCCAGAAGCATAAAGCGCAGCCTGAAATCACGATAAAACCGGATAGATGATATCGACAGAAGAAAAATGCAATGCGACCAAATCGAAATTTTCAATCGGTTTCTCGCTCGGCATCCAGGAAAGTTAGTATAGCATTGGATGGCTGTAGAGTGGAGGTGGGTGGTGGGAGGTGGGAGGGGGCAGGGGAGGGGATTGAGAAGACCCACGCAGAGAATTAGATTTTTAAATGAGAAAACTGAAAAGTGATTTATTTTACTTTTCTTGTTTTTTTTTCTTCCTCTACCGCCTCAAAACTTTTTTCTAATTCTCTCCCACGTTTGAAAACGCGCCTGAATATGAATATCGCACGTGAAAGTTTGAAAACAAAAAATCGTACGTTGCAAATACCGTGTCCGATTATTATGTAAGATATAAAGTTATTATTATTGTTATTACACTCGATCAACGATCCACCAGATCGTTTCGCTTGTTCCGCGAATGTGCCAAATGCGTTAGCTAAAGTGGGTAGTTCCGCGAATGAGGTTTTTGTCTTGACGGAAGCTCCTGTCGTCCAGGACGTCGACGCCGACGCCGACGGCGACGTCGTCGAGGATAATTTCACTAGGTTCACGGGGAGCTCTACGTGCGCGCTCGGTCGTTTTTCGCGGCGGGCAATTAATCATCGTTATTTATTGCGCGAATAAATTTCAATGCGATCAGCGTGCAATGGCGGAAGTGCCAGTAAGAGAGAGAGAGAGAGAGAGAGAGAAAGGGGTGAGGTAGGGGAAAAAGTAGGATAGAAAGAGAACGAGAGAGCCGTGACCGAAGGCGACGGAGGAACGTGGGAGAGCGAGCGAGAGGGAAAATGCGCGCGTTCGTGTAAAACGGAAAAGGAAAGACAGCCACAGACGTAGGCAATGTCGAGTTCGCCAAAAGACATTAATTTCATTCAAGTGACTGAATGCCTGGAATCCTTAACGAACGACGCGATGTTTTCTTCAAAACTCCCTTAACGTCACACTTCGTCTGTCGTCAATGCGTTTTCATCGGCACTAAGCTATACCCACTTCCAACCCCCAACCCTTCTCTCACTCTTTTCTCTCCTTTTTTTTCTTCTTCTTTTTATTTCCATTTTCACTTTTCAATCAACCTCGTCCCCCTCTTGCGCGCGCAACCCCTTTAATCTTTATATATGTTATATATATA
>JARQTJ010000356.1:1477268-1553044 GCA_030142635.1 Trachelus troglodyta
ATATACACACTCACACGCTATTCAACGTTCAGAAACAGTCGCGAAGCTTTGCAGTAACTCGAGTCAATTCAAGCGACGGGTAAACCAAAATCACACGAGACTACGAAGTAGATTAAGACGGTGTCTGTGCGGACACCATGGGGATGCGATAATTACGTAATAACTTTTACGGTATTTCATGAATACATAAACTTTGTACCGTGACGCAAAATTTGTACTGATACCTTCTAAGCGACACGTGAAATATGTATCGAGTCTAAATTCTCGTGCTCGACTTTATCATGCGCCTGCATTAGTTCCTATTTATCTCTGTAGTCTTGTTGTATCCTGTGTGTTTGTATATATGTATATATATTTACTTGATAGTGAGAATCTTGAACAGACGCCACGTTGCACGGCGCACAGGATGCGTCTAACCACAAGGTACGACAGTGCTTAGAAACGCTCCCATTATTCCTCCAGCCTCTGTTCTCTGTACCTAACCGCTGCGCGCATTGCTTCGTAAATCCAAAGTCGTTATTTAAGCTGGGACGCGCAACGGCGCGACGATCTTGGCTGAAGACGTTGTTGGTCGAAGACGTGGAAGGCACAGTGGATATTGAAAATCAATTGGTGTCGATTTCCATGCGTGTTGACGTCACGAATTCAACATGTCAGCATTCGTGTTTAACTGCCGGCGAGATCGATCGCTATTGATTTTCTATCCAGTTTCAATCTTCACGGTCATCGTCGTCATGGCTGCCACGGGTTTCTTGGTTCCTGCTTGGGCTTCGTACGTGTTGCTATTGAATATTGATTTAATTTTGTATGCATTGCTGCGGAGGCTCAGTGATGGAATTCGTATTGAATTTATCGGTTTTATCTGTAATCGCGATTGAATTAATTTTTTTATCTATTGGGGACCTCTTTGGTGTTTAGTTTTTCATGGGGTGGGTCTGATGATCGTAGATCATTTTGATATTCTTTTTTGGTTTGGAACTTGTTTGAGATCTTTTACTTTGTTCGAGGTAGATGCATTTTTGGGGAAATAATGAAATTTGGAGATTCTAGGGAATTTGAGGGTTTATTTTTTTTTTTATTTGATAAGCATTGTCTGTATTTCGGATTTTTCCAGAGTAAGAGGAATGTTTGTGTATATATTTGAGTGAAAAATTACATCCGCGAAAATTCGATGATTTTCCTCTCTCGACCGAGTTATAAATAATTGACCTCGTTTAGTTTCCATCTTCATTCTCTTTTCTCTGAACCCTTCGTAAGTTTGGATTGGCATTTGCTGGTAGGTTCGGTTAATGCAATAATGTTTCAAATTTCGAACAAAGAACCGAAACGCCCTTTCAATTAATAATTTCGCACGGTCATTTAGCAGAGTCTCGAGTGAAACGACGTTGCGAATTAACTTTCAATTTTCACCCTGAAAAGTGATAATAAATTTTAATCCCGGATCGACTAAACATAACGAACGTCAAATAATAATTATTATTTACGTGAATCCGCACAGCCCGGGTATTTCGGTGGCTAATTTGCCATTTGAATTTCTCAACTCCTCTTACGGATCCCTCGCGTTCGATTGACAAATAAAAATGCACATATCGATGTCACTTTCAATTTATACGGAACACTATGAGAATACGTCTTACGAAGAGAAAATTCGATTTACGTCAAAAGATATCGCGACCGAGTGAAATCCGCGATCTTAGCAGTGTTGCGTAACACGGCCAGACAGTATCAGCTAAGACGATAAAAGCCAATAGTACGGAATAGAACAAAAAATTAAAAAGCTGTAAAAGGTTTTTTGCAATTTCGTAAAATTGTATGTACTTCTAAGAAAAAATAATCCCTACTCGTACAACAGCCCCAAATTACGTTCCACGACGTCGGAGTCGGGCAACAAAAAATTGAATTGTCATTGGACAATATTTTTTTTTCGAAATTTTCAAAGCCGTACAGACAGTATATACCTATAGCTCTCGGCTCAAGATAACGTCGTCGTATGGCCGACAGCTCGCAAGAGAAGCGACAGACAGTAGAAAGAGACTGTAAAGCCTTAAGGAAACGCAAAGGAGAAGGAAACGGGACAGCTACAGGCCATGAAGGAATAAGAAGCCGGCCAACCGATGAGGGAAGAAAAGAAGGATAAGCGGCAACATTTGTATTCATTGCTTCTGTCCGAGTGGCCGCTACTAAACTATATCTATATATAGATACACGCATGTCTGTATGCCTATATACTTGTATATATATACACACCTATATAGCTATACCATATAACAGAGCAACCTCCTTTCGTACCAACTTTATGTACCTACACACAACTTCATCGAGATAATACCAACTCGCTGAAAGAAATGAAGTCGTATACCAACCTCGAAAACATAACTGACTTTCCTCGATAAATATTGAAATCACGTGCTCTTATTCATTTCCTTTCCCGATTCGATACTTTTTCTTCCTCCCATTTTATCGCCACTGGGTCCAGGCTACGTCATTCTTGGCGAACCGGAAGTCGTCCTAGACACCGGGTCAGTACTCGTTTACTTTTTTTTTTTGAGTTGGGTACCCTGTATCCAGTCATACAATTTCCATCGGACAATCGCTGTCCGATCTATCGATTTGACCTCGATTACCTCCCACTCGGGTCACTCGCGGCGATAATTAATTCAAACTCACGGGAAACAGGTGTACGTGGAAATTAGACGGAAAGATATTTTTTACGGAAAAACATGTTTTTTCAAAGCGTTTATCGAATTTGAACATTTTTCGTATCACGATTGATTATTTGCAGCTATTTCGTTATTTTAGTTGAAAATGATTTTTTTTCGATAAACTTTACGTTCTATTCGACCGTCCCGCGTAATTTAAAAGTCATCACGTTAAGCAGAACTTTAATATCTCACGGGTGAGTTATCTCTGACTAGGATGTTATCGTGTTTTCCTTGGATGGGCTGAACTTTCGTATCCATGCGTTACAGGCGGATTCATGAATTTTTATTAGATCGCCGATGGGCCTTGTAGGTTATCAGGAAGGACCTCGACCATATACATAGTACTTAAAGGACATCCTGACCGACCATCAGGAGCTGACCGATCGGCTCGTGAAATAATAATGTCACGAGGTACACTGTTATCGGTTGAATATATTGAACCGTCCATTGGATACTAATTGCTAATTACTGATAACTGATTTATCCTCAAATTGTCTTAAGCACTGATAAGGAAGATGCCGGATGACACGATTGAGATTAACGTCTCCAATACGGTGGGATGATTTATTCACTCCGGGTTATATGCACCTTCATTCGTATATGTAATTTACATATGAAACTGAGTATGTG
This sequence comes from Trachelus troglodyta, assembly GCA_030142635.1. NCBI lineage: Eukaryota > Metazoa > Arthropoda > Insecta > Hymenoptera > Cephidae > Trachelus > Trachelus troglodyta. The sequence goes on from JARQTJ010000356.1 coordinate 1,480,601, forward strand.
TATGGGTTCCGTGTGGCGCATGACTTATGTAACACATATGAGCTTGAAGCAGATACGCGCATTAATTACGCAGTCGCAACCGGCTATCCATCATAAATTTCTCGACAATGACGACGATCTTAGTGGATGCTGTGTATGCGCTTGGTTATCGTGAAATTTTTGTAGAACGAGTCGACGATTGGATCACTTGAAATTATCATCGGTCATCGGCTCAGTGTCAACGAGATCAGACGGTTTAGGCTTCTGGATCGTTGATCTAGACGAATGATTTTGGGTTGATTGAAACGAGGGAAGAATTTTTTTTTATTATTCAAAATATATGATTTTTGTGGGAATTTGAATGAATTGGAACAATATTTATTTTGGAGTAAATTAATAGAATTTTGAAATGGATTTTTAGGTGGGAATTTATTTTATTTCGTCTTTGCGATTTTGTTATTGGGATTGTTCTTTTTTTACTGAATTTTGGAAAATAGTAAACCAACCGTACTTGGCGATATTCTAGCAGGTGGTAAACTTCGAGGTTTTATGGCCGAATTTCGGGAACCCCTTCGCCGGATAAGAGCCTTCGAGAAGCAGTCATTTAAATCGTAAGACAAGGGCGGAAAGCTGGAAAGGAAGGGATGCCAGAATGGCCATTTCGACAGGGAATAGATGAAATGGCACTAGTAACATATATTTATGTCATAACAATATACCGAATAGTCTTGGACATTCGATTTTACCTATATAAATCTTGCATTTATGTCGGATTGAATTTTCGCCTTTATTTTGAATTTCTCGAGGTAGGCGCTCGCGAAATTTTCGATTATCCAACGAGGACGCGTGAACCAGTCTGAAGTTAGGTAAAGGTCGATTCATAGGTTGATGAATTTATTTTACATTAGTGACGTCATTGTTCCCGATATGATGCGTGACGTGGAGAAATTTGATTAAACTTTTATTTGTTCTTCTTTATTCGTATTTACAATAGTCGCAATCAGTGCTGGAAGGAAAATCGCGGCCATAGAATTATAGCGATACATTTGAAAGGCGCTCCATTGTTTCCAACGGTAACGAAATGATAATACACAAAACCAGCTCTAATCACACTGATTCATCCTTAGTCGAAGATAGAATGAAATTAATTCATTTTTTATTTTCAATCATCATCATCACACCCATTCGTCACTCACGTGTTTCGTCGAAACGAAAACATCGACAGGTGTTAAAAAAATTTAACCTCGATAATTCCACGATAATAAATGCATGTAAATGTGTTCATAAAATGACCAAAAAAAGTATCGTTTCCCAATAATCCCGAGCAACGGTATCGTCGCAGTAAAATTAGTTTTTTCAAATTTGAAATCATAACGACACCACGTAATTTTCTAATAACGACCCATTTTTGACGGGCACTAATTTTAATGACGTACATCCTTAAAATAAAAAATTTTTATTTTTACCGTCTATTTAACAAGCCCCATGAGAAGCAGAAAATGTGAGGGATTCGTTACGACTGAAAATTCGACGAATATTAAAGGGTCATTCACAAATTATTCAAATACCGAGGAGAGGAGAGAGTGAGAGACGCTTCTGGTAGAAGAATCCGACGCCGACGTAACCGGTTCCAACTAGTGGCTGTGCTGGGCGTCCATTTAAAATGACGCCGGACGCACTTGAGAAAACTTTACTTCATTCCCCCCTTGCCCCCCCTCTGGACCCTCTGGTGTCCCTTCCCAAAAACAAGTGCCATAAGTAGCGAAGGGGGTTGCTGGCGGCGGCAACTCTGACGACCAAGGGTCGACCGGCGTCACTGTTCCCCCCGTTGTGCACATAAACTGTACGGCCCTGGAGGTTGTTTATAATTTACATGTTTATGCCAGGGGATGTTTAGCTTACAATATTTCATGGTGCTCATACGCACGACCTACTGCGCCTCTTGTGCTACTGCACTTCGTCTCGGCTCACGCGCTGCACTTTTGGTCGTGAACTATGGGACGCCCTTGTTTCTTATTTTCACAGGAGTCCGTGACGCAATGCGTAAGTACTCTTGATAATGCAAGTTGTTTACGTCTATTACTCTTGAGATAAAAAAAGTCATCACGATTCGTTGATTTTTCACGTAAAAAATATTTAGGGTATTAGGAATTTTGTTGAAAAACAAATTGATCTTTTTTTCTCGTTTGAGGAAATCGTTGGGGTTCGGCAAACTCATGTAACTGAAGTTTGAGATAAATTCTACGCTGCATCCCTAGACGTATATGAGTTGTTTATGGGGTTTTTTTCTTTCTATCCTACCGAGTGGAAACCCTGTGAGGTTGTTGTGGACTTGGTGGAAATGAATTTTCTAGATTTAGCAGACTGAAATAATCTGGCGGCCATCCTGGATGTTTTGCTCCGGGAAATAGTCAATGTATGTACGTACGTTATAACCACGTGACGGGACCACCTCGAAATTTGAATTGAAATTTTTTCTGTCAATTTTGAACAAATCTTTTTAAAAATCATTCTAAAATGACTGGCCATTTGGCAAGATATAACGGGTGATGCGTTTGGTCGAGAAACGTATGCGAGGATTGTATTACTTTCATAAATGTTGATTCAAGATGGCCGCTCGATCTTCACGCTCCGTTTAAAAAGACTGGGTATTGTCTTGCGATAAGGAAAAAAAGAACATATATGAAACTCGTGTGCTTTCAATTCTACCAGAGACTGGATGAGCTTGCGCGTACCAAGGATTACGTTGAGCATCGTAAGGGTAGATTTTCACATGCGCTACAGTCATTCTACTTACATAACGGCTCTTGCGGTTAACCAGCTTTAAGCTTTCACGTATCAGGAAATTCCTTCTTTTCTTTTTGCGTAGATAAAGGAACTCAAAGATTTACATAGATTTCACCCGGAATATTTTATCCGAAATATATATTCCAGAATAATTCAAATTTCCAAGAAATACTAATGTCGTTTCGAATACACTTTGAAATTCAAAGATATTTTTTTGCTTTCACTCCAATTCCCTATACGTATATATACACAGACACACGGTATCTTTGCGTCGAGTATGCGAAATCTGAAAATGCGAACCGAGAGAGAAAATATTCAAGCGCTCTAATTTCAGCCATGTTGAAGTAACGAGAGAGCCTTAAGCCCGGATCCAGCATCCAGGATACAGAATCCTAGATACGAACATTCTCGCGCCAACGCCCAGCTAATCCACGCTAATCTCCGGGCCGACGTATCCTAAATAAAAACTCGAGGAGCCCCGTACGTTGTTTCCCAAATCCGGTCATTTCAAAACTTCGACGAGAGAGTCTCTGTTCGTTGAATTGAAAATTTTCCAAAATTTTTCATGAACAAGAATATATAAAACAAAAAACTTGAAACCCTAAAAAATTCTTTGATCCGAGTAACCATTAACCGATGCCTATACACACACGAGTCTCCACTGAACCCTTCAACTTGCACTTGGATTCCTTTTGTACAAAGCAATGGCAGAGTCTAATAACCCGTTTGATCTACAGAAGTTACGTTAGGTTAGGTTAACCAGACAACCCGAGGGTTAACGAGCCTGCGGACGAAAGGAGCTAAGGTGACGAATCGTTGGTATTTACACGATCCCACAGGGACGGGAAACATGGAAGCCAGTGACGTTTAATGACGTTTAGAAAGAAACTATATGTATATACGAATTATATATGTATAATATGGGTATATGTATATATATATCGATTCACGGTACTTGCCGTTAAATCTCCAGTAAGAGAAAACGGAAATAACTGGATTTTTAATTTGAACGAGTCTTATGCTCGGAATTGCGTTACGTTTCTGTCTTATGACGGCTGGAAAATAAAAAAGACTTAAGAAAAGCGTGATGAGCTGGTTTTTGATTTCACGTTCCGAGCGGCAGCCACTTGCGCCTCAGGCACTTTCAGATCATCCGCGCTAAGACGCAGACTCACGATTCAGTTCATTGGTCCATCTCATTCAAGACTCACTTCTTATACGAAGCTGCGTGTTGCTTTTCGGCTTCTCCCTGTTTTATTATCATTTCCTCTAACTTTTTTTTTCATCCGTTACGTCTCTCTGCATCTGGACCGATCGATGATCTGTGGTTCTTTTGTCGATTCTGGACCACATTTCTTTGGGGGGTATCACTGGAAGCGTCACTTGTCACGTTCGGATCGTGTTGCTATGGTTACAAAAATATACATATACAAGTATACACGTTAATATTTTTTATAGTTGAAATTTTTTGCACGCAAAAAATAATATGCGTGATGGGTGTGTGTATATTATATGTATTGGACGTGAATTGAAAGGTTTGATTTTTTTTTGCAATATTCCACTTGCGGTTTTGCGTTCGGTGTCGCGATATTCAATCTCGATAAGAAATCTGATACCGTGACCGGGACGAATTCTGGTTTACTTATTTCTCTTAATTTTCAATCAATCGGAATAAGTGCTATCGGAATTTCCAATAGCTCACTGTGAGAGTCTGTCGTATTTCTTGAAACGACTATGCTCTGCGGGTGAGTATTTTTTTTTTCCTCTTAATCCGGCGGGACCGCGTTTTACAAAAATTGTAGGTCAGAGCGGATACCTTGCAGTTATTTTTTTTCTTTCTTTCTTTTACCTAGACTTGTATAATTAGAGAGTAAAATTGTGCGGTGTACTTTATATTTTAAACTTTTTTTCTCACTATAAAACTTTTGTACTTGACAGTGGCGCCACACGGGTACTTACGTCGGGCTGGGCCGGCAGAAAATATTGGAATTTTATAAAGGCGTTTATTTTATTTCTTTTTTTCGTGTCTCCACTTTTTTCTTTTATCAGACTCGCGTTACCCAGCAGCTTTAAGAACACTGATATCCTCAGTTTGCGCTTGAATTTCATAAAGTCCCTTCCGTGCCTGTACCGAGCAGGAATTGCTGTGATTCTTTTGTCGCCGACTGTAAAACGTCCGGATTTTATTTTGTCCACGTATGTCCTTACACTCTTCTTCGTACCGCGTGTACCGTCAGCGTCAAAAGGAATGACGCCAAATATTTTTAATTCGATTATTTTTTTAGATTCATTAAAGATACTCGGATACCCGCAGAACGCTAGGTCGAGTTTTCGTATTTTTTTTTTTCAGAAACTCCTCGAGAACGAATACCAACTTGGAGTATCAAATATTTAATGAAGGGATGATTAATCAGCGCCCGGGGGTAACAAGGTGTAACGCGATGCACCGAAGCTCCCAGAAAGATTATTTGTTTGAAAAGATGGCAGGCCTGGTATTAGGCCGTCATTATATCGCGTTCGGCGTCAGCCGAGACAAACAACGATCAGCTGAAGAAATTGTGGAATTTCTTCGTGCAAGGAACAAAAAAGGGAGGAAAAAAAGTCCCTCAAATTTCTCCACCAGAAATTTGGAAACGAAAAACGATCGCTGGTCCAGCGGATGCTGTGTAGGTTAGGTTTAGTTAATAGGCAGACAGGTACTTATTTAGTCGGAAAGGACGGTAGACAAAAAGACAGACTATATATATATATATATATTATAATAATAACCGGATTTTCAATTTGGATTCTGCCTCTGGTTATATTTTCGTTTGGATCCATTAATGCACTCGTATAATAAATGCAGCCAACCGTGCAGCATGAAACAACAGAATTCACGTATTTTTTCTAAATATCTACAGGGGGCCAATCGCCACCTAGTGTTATTACGTTTCTCATATATTTTCATTCTTAAGAGTAAATCTGTACGGGCTATAAATTCACTCAGATATGAATTAGCCGAAGTAACCGTTGAAAGTCATGTGCAATGGCTGTGGTATATTAGTGAGCAAAAAGAAATTCCAATTACGTTTGGACATTTATAAATATGTACATGTTTTAAATTAGGCTTAATAAGACATGATACTTTGATAATAAACATTATAATTCCAAGATTAATTTATCTTGTTGATCTTGGGTCGCGCTTGAAGGTTCAGAGAAGTATAATGTATGTATGATATATACACATATATATACATATGTATAAAAATGCATATAGAATGGATGCACAGACTCCTCCCTGTTCATCTTAAATTCATCGAGGGTCAGGTTGGTACTATAATAAAAGGATGGTTGCACAGGAAGAGGGATGCTGGGAGGTTAAGAATTTTTCTCTGATTTATGAACGAAAACGTCACGCAGATTGCAGAAAGTCGGAACGTTGAAGAGTCGAAAGAAAAAATAAAATATACACAAGATAAAGTCCTGATATCTATTTGGCACGTAAACGCAGGATTTATTATAATTTTTGTAAAATTCCCACAAGCGCCGCGACGTCACACTGCGTTTTGCGACGTTGCCAAACCGCAATGAAAGTGAAGACGAAAATTTACGATTAAAGCCTAATTAACCATTCGATTGGCAAAGTCATCATTTACACGGGGAAACCGGTTTTGGTGGGAAATTTTGCTCTTTTTTTTTGGATTTTCTAGAACTTTAATATCACGGCTTATACAGCCGTTAATTAATAATCGGGACGATTGAGAGTAATCGAATAGAATAGATCGAAAAATTCGTCTTTAGAGACACAAAATATTATTAATCACTTCCGGTTTCTCATTTTACTCCGATACTACGCAAAAATCTAATTTGTCCTTTCGATTCGAGTTGATCGGTATCCGAACTGTCCATTTTCGTTTTTGGATATTTAATTGGACATGAGATTTCCGCATAGAATCCACCATTTTAATTTTACATAGCGACATAAAAAAAATCGTGTTATAACCTGTACCGGAAGTCGGATATCTGACGTCACAACCAGCCCGCTTATCGTCCCAAACTGCTGATCATAGTTGTTATGAAATGACAAAAAAAAATTTTCAAATTTTTTGAATTATCTACAACTTAATCAGATACAAATTTCGATTCAAATAACGTAACGTATTTGAGATGAATCTTAATCTCAGTATCTTCTTTATAAATGCACATTTGCTTTGTCAAAAATTTACCTCGTCTCGCAGTCAATGGGAAATTCCATATATGTAATTTTTTTACTTTTAATATTTTTAATTACGTCATCGTACGTTCGAAATTTCATCACGCGTGCCATCCATAAGCAACACATATTCTTGCAGCACGACGTAGCCCTGAACGATGAAAATGTAAAGCAAATAAATTTGTACCTGCACATGTCGTTTTGTCGCAGGAAAAAATAATCGTTTAGGAATTCGGAAAATTTGAATGGAGAAATTATGAAATTTCCGCCTGGAATTCAACCATGTTAATTCTTTCCTCGTACGGTACCGTGGCTTACATATTATTATTATTCTCCGATATCAGTTCTACTGGATATTTCTTCAGGTTACGAATTTGACGTTGATCGGGACATATTTTGGTCCTTCATGGTTAGCCATTAAATAAAGAGATCCATAAAATACATCCCACGGTAACATCCGGTTTTTTTTTTAAAAAAAAGCGCATCGTTTAATTATAGTCGACAGGGATTCTAGTTATGGTGATTCATGATTTTTTATCGATTCAATTTAGTGTATATATACATATGTGTACGCATATATAATGACTCGTTTTGAATTTCTGCGACTGACTGTATTTACATTCTCTGGACTCCTTAAAACATTCGGTTTGCTTAGCGGGGGTATACAATGTATATATACTCAAGTATATATGTGCTACATATGTAACTGGGTATGTTACGGTTTTAAAGCCCTGAGGCTCCACGTTTCTCGATACGAGCTTGTCTGGTTCTCAGCTACCTGCTACCTCGTTATAATCCTGAATCCTAGCCAATTATAGTCCGTCCGCGTTTTTGTTTTTTGCAGTTGGCAAACAATACGATTCTTAGACAAATTACAGGTAGCTTTCGATAGAATCACGCGAACGGGTTAAGATAGAAAGATGTACTTCGATGTGAAATTAGGCACAGGGATAAAATGTTAATGAAAAATTGTATACAAAGCCACGTGGGACTTGACAGATCTGTCAAAAAGAAAGAACACGTGGAACGAATATGTAAGTGTATAGCTATTGGACGTTATTCTAGAAATTTGTTTGCGAGATTAAAATTTTGAGCTTTCGCTTCCAGGAGCTTCCCTCCATGCAATTTAAGAACAAAAAATCGAGAAAATCGGTCCAAGCGAAAGCCCAGAGTAACGTAACTTTTTTTTGAAAAATGTTTAAATTTTTTTTCTGATAGCATTCCTCGCATACGACTACGTCGATTGGTATGAAAATTTATTGATATAATTTAAAAGAAATTTTTTCATAAACTCTACAAGGAAGTTTCATGTGAAAGAGACGCCCTTACGTAGTAGCGTCGCGACGTCTGTCTATTTGTTCACTCGGTCCTCTTTCGTCGTAACGAAAAGCCAAAGCGCATAAGGAATATATATACAAAAACAAACTCTCTCTCATGCCGTTTAAAATACGATCGGCCATTCTCATTAACACTTTATTCGACGCCACGGGTGCGTCTCGTTCCTCGCGCTTATCAGACGTAATATCAAAAATTGATATTCAGCTTATTTTCACGAGATGACGTAAAATTATTTTTTACATGAAAAATCCGAAAATAACCAGCCACGCGTTTCCGCTTCACCTAACCGGAACATCAGCTACTACGATTCTCTCCCGATTAATATTTTTAATCTAGCCAACTTCCGGCGGCTGCACTAACTTCCGTCAATATCCTAAACTCAAGTGAACCTGAAATTTGTACATAACTGAAATTCACTTTTTTTTAAATCGAAAAACTACAGGTATTTCCCGTCTGAAATTTTGACACTGATAACGATAACGACAAGGATAGACAGCGCCTTGACATTCGGTATAATAAATCCTATCCTAAAAGAGACATGGCAAATCGAAAGTCGAAGTTCGAGATATTTATATAAAAATATTTTCCCATTATCGTAAAACAATATCGGACATCGCCTCGACATGAGAATGAAAAGAAGTCAAAATGAGGAAATTTCAAAACAGAAATAAAATTCCAAACTCTTCAGTTGCACATATCTTATTTATCAATTCAATTCGAAATAAATATAAAATTTTCAAGCTCGATAAATTCGAATTAATTTCGTCTTACCAAGACGTTCATTGCGGTAAAAGTTTGAGACGAATTTGATGAAATTCACTTTTAAACCGTAAAAACAATCACATGCGTTGTTGCTGGTAAATAATAATAATCCAAATCAAATCCATTATCCAATTATAAGTACGAAACTGGGTTTTTGACCTGATCCATACGATGATACTGCAGTGGTAAGATCGTCTCCTTCTTGGAATCCGATAAGACAGAAACCGAAGTACGAAGAGCCTGAAATCGTGAAGGGACAAAGTCCCCTTGATGTTTCCAAGGGAATTTCTACAAGGGACGTTAGGACAGGGTGAACTTAGTATATGTGTATATATAGTATATTGTATACGAGTTTATATACTCATATATATATATATATATATTGTTATATGTATATAACAATATACACGAAACGAAACGCTATCTCGCCATCTACAAGTATTGTAACCCAAGACTCCTTTAAAGCCAGCATTCTTCTACCTTTATTAGCTTTTTTATTTACCTGTTAACTTTATCTTATTGCAAGACGCAGACATTTTATATTACCTACCGGCGCGATCAACTTCTGCTACCGGTAAGTCGTCTGTTTGCGTTACTATCAGCTTGGGAGAATCGAAGTCAAATTTTATTGACATGCATTCTTTTTCAGATTATTTAAATAGGCCTATGGTCGTCGTTGAAAAAAAAAAATAGGAAGAAAAAAAACTTTTCTTCCTGATTGTACCTCGTTCTGCCTTTTTTGTGTCTTTAGTTTAATTTGTCAGAATCTTTAATGATTTTTTTTCCTATGCTATCGAAACTTCTTTTGACGCGTGGATGCCAATGATCTTTGAACATTTAATCGGAATTTTTATTACGGACACGCGAGCCGAATCTTTATTAAATAATTAAATACTGGCTTTGCTAATTGACGACTGTTTGTAAATACGGTGAAGTGTATCGGTGATAATCGATTGATCGATTGTAAACGTACGATTGGGTAAAAAAATTTGTTTTTGATGGTAAAAAATTCATAATAATTAGTGGCAATAAAAAATATTTCTTTAATTCAATTTTCAGCACTTTTTTTAGTACCTTTTATATTGGTCACGCGTGTCCTAAGTGATAGGAATTACTCTCCGGTCAATCGTCACTCGATCAAAATTAATTGATTAACGTCGAACAGCATTGTCACGAATTTTCCACCAAGTCAGGTGGTCAATCTGTCACTGTTTGATGTCAATTTAAATACCTGATTGCTATTGGGTCGCTTTACCAGCCGCCGCCGCCGCTACGTACGTATTTAATCGACACGCTCGAATTTCGACTTGATTCTACGCTTTCGGGTGTTGCAATATCGATTGAACGGAACAAGGGAGCTTTGTTATGCAGATACGAAAAAAAGTGTTCATTTTCGAAAACTACTCAAAAATAATCTATGCCCGACTAACTCATGCTCGTTTGCACTTTACGAAGTTTTAATTGCCGTGCGTTTTTGTATTACAGTCAGTTTTATTGGCTGTCCTCAATTCTTTGTTGTAAAATGGATTTGATGTCAATTCAAATTTTTAGAAATATTTTATACTAATTTTTTGGTGAATCTTCAGTTTTAACGAGACGATTTATTTATTTATGAATGCATCCGTCGTTACGGGAGACAGTAAACATAAATATTTTAATAAAAAAAAAAGAGCGAATACACGATGAAAATGATTGTGGGATAATAAAAGTGACCGCTGGTCATACCTGTGGCTGCCTTGTTGGCTTACGAGCATTTTAATTAAGCAATTATCTTTAAAATCACAGATACCTTCGCCGATCAAACGATTACGCTTCTCTGGCTTATCTTCCTTATCCGGCTATAAAAATACAACTTAGTCGTCGAGTCTTTTGAGCGTCATCATTAATTTACACAACACTCGACTACTTAACTTAACCACCTAAGAAATAGTTAAATTAGAATCATTAGCTACCGTGTAAAACTATATTAACCATTCGAATGTTCTTAAAGTAGAAAAAAATAATCCCATGAGTAATTTGAGATCTAAAAATAAATTTCTCACTAGTCAAAGCTACATTTGGAAAGAAAAAAAATTCTTTTATCATGACATTCAATTATCAGTATCACGTCAGGCAGTTTTATTTAGTGATTAATCGATGTGACGTTTCGCAAAATTGATTTCTTTTAACTCTATCAAACTCGCGCATGCATCCAATAAAATCTCAAGGTTGTTTCCTTTGAAGAACTTTTAAAGGTATAGAATCGTGAAGTGGAATGGTTAAGAAATGACGGGCTACACCTGCCCGGATGGTGGCATTCAGAGTTTGAGACCCTCCGAAAAGGCCGAGCTCTAACGCCATACTGGAAGCGTAGTCGTGATTTATGATGCGCCTGGTTCTCTACAGCCTCCATATACCTGGCAGTCCCTACACCCAGTTGAAACTTCATTCTCCAGGTCCATAGAGACCATTGTTTCCTGACGTAAAGTCCAATTGTGCAATAGTCCAAGTCGAATAGCCAGGCGATTCAAAATCGAATCAGTGATCTTGTTTAATCCGCAAACCCTATAAAAACAATTATACTCCATATAAAAAACCAATTTTATGATCAAGAAAATTCATTTAATTTTTTCTATTCGTTAAATTTATTTCTCTCTTCACGCACATGGCATCCTCTCTATTTCTCCGCTGTATTCATCATATTTCCACGTACTTCATTCGCCCTAGAACCTTCTCGCCCGTACTGTATTACTTTCCCAGTGAAAATTCATTAAGAATTCGAACACTCGAGCCAAGTGGGTTAAGGGGATGGATTATCCAGCGTTAATGTACCCCGGCGTTCCTAAAAAGATTTAAAGCGGTACAACCCACTTTGAAAAATATTGCGTAACAGCCGATGCCACTCCCGGAATTCAGCTTGATCGAGAAGCAAGGAGATTCCTATTACCAACCTGTACCCTCCCTTTTACCAGGGACGAAATCAAAATTTCGTATTTTCCATTTGATGTCTTCGATGTCTCGAGACTTGAAATTCCTCGCGGTTGCATTAAGGGCCCAGGATCTTCCATGTATAAACTGACCTTACGAGCAGTTTTAAGATTCCGAGTGCTTGATATATACTTTGTAATAGAAAAGACAAATTTATTTGACTCTCCTTTAAGTTCATGCAGTTAAGTAATTCGTCGTCGCCTTCGCGCTTTACGTAATGACGAAGCCAATTAAAATCCTTTAAACTTGGTTTTATTACCTGCGAGAAAGTATGTAGTGTGGCGTACAATTTGACTAGGTAGAGGTCTTTCGAACTGTGACGTCATCGATTACTGGTACAAACAGCTAAGCAATTTCCTTAAACGATCCCGCACGTTAATTACGCCGTAAACGCATTTGTTCGTCGCACTTAAAATGTCTAGATAAAGTCGACGTATGCGGGTGTCATTTGAAATTGGTCGCATCGTTAGATCGTAGCCATAAACAATTGTTTATGTATATATGAGAAACGTATATATATATAGCAGCTGTCGCTGTTCAATTATTATCGAAAAATACGAGAGAAAAAAATCGCTTTACGAACGTTTAAAATAAATAGAGTGACGGTTGCGGCGCATGCGCAAAATATTCGAACGAATGACTGCTCCAGTCAGTTGCACAACGTAGCGCAATGATAAACGTGCCAGTGCTTACATTTTCGAACGAACGATCAACGGGAAGGGTTGACAACCACAACGAAGTATCGAGGCGTCACCGCAACGAGCGACACGATCTTTTTTAAACCCCCCCAAGAGTAAAAATAATGATACGCAGTTTGCAATTCGTAGACAGAGCGTTGACCTACATACACGTAAGGTTAAAGTTCGGCCTGTGTATACGCGTTGATTAAAATGCGAAATAAAACGCATTCGTGAACTTAAGCCAGAAATGAATTGATTCTAAGCGCCCTATAAAAAAAAAACCAGGTTTAATTCCAGTGAGATCGCTAGTCGACTGTCATACCGCGGACGGACTATAGTCATAAAATAAAAAGCCACGATTTGAAGCACGTCGTGTCGCGGTTATACGGCAAACCAAACGACGCGCCTGACAATTCTCGCGTCATGAAAATACGAATGAAATCAGGCAAAAGGTATATAAATACCTGACTGTAACTTTATATATTATCTCTCTTAAGTACACACGTAAGAAAACACTTGAAACTGCCAGTTTATCTATAAAGGGTTACTCAGTAGAAACTCACCACCTGAAGTTAGCGCGCCCATTTAGTCTTATGGTAAAACCATGTGCTTCGTTTGGGCCGAATGACCTCTGGTATATCAAATATAAACACTGCTTCTCATAACCTATAATTTCCACGGCACGGTCTTGCGCGGCATACGCACTCTTGCAATTCCCATCGCGTCTATGGCAAGGCTATAAACGGCTGAATAAGTTATGTAAGTCCAGATACAACTTCACGGTGAGTCTGTTGCAATTCGCATCCCTCACCGTGTCCACAGAGAACACGGTAAATTTAATCGGCGGTAACAGCAGCGTCGTATACTTGATGTAAGTTCCACAGAAATGGTTAAAGACGCCGGGAGCATAATTCACGTGTAGAACCGAGACGACTGGCGTACCGACCGATTAATACGACGAAAGGCAGTATTTATACGTTTGCAGAAGTACCTCGTGTTTACGTCTGGCCCGTCGACGCCATAATGGATTAGAATAATTTTCGTGGCAGCACGTGCGCCACCTGGCGGTGCTTAGACGAAACACGTAGAAAAGGAACGAACCAAATTTTCAGTCGAATTTTCCACGTCCCCTCGTTGTCACTGTTATTATCGCCGTTTCTACAGCAACACGTTACGTCTTTTGAGCGCGGCAACGTTCAAAACCTATAATCATCTATACGATCTATTTAACAACACGGTTTACGACTAAAGGGCCCAAGAAGGCCCAAACGGTCGAGACTGCTGTTTCTCTTACGGACGGTGGTAAAGGCCCTCGTCGTTTTCACGAACCTTACTGTCGGACAACCTAACCTATAAGGTTCCAACAACAAGGGTACCTACGGAGAGACTACCAACCTCGGGCGATGAAGTTGTTATCTCGTTAACGGTCGAGATTCTTTTACGCGTAAAATTCTTTGAGGATAAGCCATAAACCAGCGAGAGCCTCCGGTTCTCTTTCCTAATGAGGATGAAACTTTGTCAGGAGGTTCGTCTGTTTTCACTCGGGGTGAAACAGTGGATGAAACAAAATAGCGTTGTACCACCTTTTTTTTAAGTCTGTACATTGTCCTTCCGGTCAAGAGAAAATGGTGGTTTTAACGTTTGAGAACTTATTTGAAAAGAAATTTGTCTTTACGTACAATGTTTTTTTCATGCTTGATATTGTTATTATTCGAGGTTTTTCATTAATTTCCATACGTTACTGCATATGTTAATTTTTTTATTTATCTGTAATATCGAAGTCTAAGAGTGACGTATTGGTTCACATTTATCTGTGGCGGGAAATTTGAAATTATTTAACTGAACGTTTCTGTCCATCGAGCGTATAAGCCGTACCAGCTGTTATACAAAAGTTGCCGTCATTCGGTCAATTAACTAATTACAATTGAATCCTACTGTTATGTACGTATGGCTCTGTATTCGATGCTCGCTGGGTATATACGTGATAATAAAATCCTCGCTCTGTCGGTTTTACGGGAATTGAATTACGTAGATGTGGAATCATACATGTCGATACAGTCAGACAATTTCAACACGATCGCAGTACTTGTTGAAATGAAAATATATTGAAAAAAAATTCATATTGATATTCGCCATATTTTGAATTATTTGAAATTTATCCTTTTATCACACTAGCGTATAACGATCTAATGCATCGTATAAATGCTCTTATCAATTTGTTAAATAAAATTTTCTTTTTAATTTTTCCAAACGATTTTTATTTTCATGAAAAATTATAAATTAATTTCTATCTCCTAATCACGGCGTCCCTCGCTAAAAAAAAAATTGTATCAATATATTACTTTTGTATTTCTCGTTTCTGATTTATAAAAATTGACAACAACTCAATCTCTACAAGTGCTCCAATGTCCACGCGTCATTTGACGCCACATCGTGTTATTTCACGATCTTCCGAAAAGCTGTCCTGTCCTGTCGCAACATTAATCTGGTAAAACGTGTTCTCCACGAGCTGTCCAAGCCATGCGCGAGCACGAATGACCAAGCGGAACGAACAGAGCAACGACAGTGATCGACAGTCAAATTATTCATCCGATATTCCCGGAAAGTGACTATTTCAAAGGATAATACTCGATTATCGGCTGAATGAGCAATTCGCACAAAAAAAAATCAATAAAAGCACCGATCAAAAGTACGTAAAATAGAACGTACACCAGTTTTATACACACATTAAAAGAAAAATTCTACAAATCGTCATAAATTGACTTTAGTTAACTAAGTTTAGTCGAAGCTTCAGCCTATCGATCACAGCCCAGACTCTCCTGTGTGAATTTGAGAAATGTCAAATTTCACGTCGATCAAGTAAATTTCACAGTTGCGAAAGATAAAATTGTCCGAAATTTAGTAGGACCCATTCGTTTACGATCACATATAAATTTTACCCTCCAACTTTGTCCTTCTGGCTCCTCCCACCATATGTACATGTATCGCACGCATAACGCATATTAGTTGCACTGATAACGCAGAAAACAATATGGAATTCTAGCTTTGAAATTCCCACGATAATTTCGTGAACTTACTTCAAACTTAGTATAGCCGATTTACAGTTAACGATTCACAGGACAATGAGGAAACGACTTAAGGGATGAAGCGTCGAGTAAACGAGAAATCTCAAAATGACCTGAATCCTTTGGTGGCCTTTTTTTTCAACCCCTTTCACACAATAATCTCCTCCTTCAGTTCCACTTTGGCATCAACCTATTTCCCCTACCGCCCTTATTCACGACCCTCTGATCAACCCTGCTACCCTCTGCCCTCCTTAACGAGACTCTTTTCACAAGACTCACTCGACGGGTTTCGAGTGGTTGGTACAATTTTTTTTTTCAAAATCCATAATCGATAGATTTCACTTGGAACTCAAGATGAATTTTTCCCAAATTCATTCGCAAAATTTTCCAAAATTGTCGAGACCAAAGGAACTCGTCGTTTGACATACGTCATTTTCTTGAACGCACGTGCTTCTTCAAATGTCAAATGTTTCATTTTTTTTCATTTTCAAAAAACTTGGAACTTTGAAATATCAAACGATCGGATCAAATATGTGCATGATTAATGATTATACTTTTTTTTTAATTGTCTACTATATATTCCATTTGGTATAATATTCCGGAATTATCATTACTGCATCCGTGTCTACTGCCTAATCCAGGTGATTATCAATTCCGTTTTATTCGTATGTGTCTCATTTCCACATATGAACTATATATGTATATACATATATATATATATATATATATCCGTAAAATCGAAGATGGAGGATAACATAAAGGAATGCTGAATTGGCTGAGGCTGTTTGTTTGCAGATACGCTGTCATTCGAAATATACTAGATGGAATATATTGGCGTTTAATTTTTTTCAAGGAGTATATATATATATTTATATCACACAGGATTGATTCAATTAATTTGACAAATTCAATCCTGAATTTTTCATTCGACGCAATCCAGCGAAAACCAGCAGCCGCTTTTCAGTCGCGCGACGCTTTGCATTCGTTCCGTGGATTTTAATGCGGTCTCGGGTGTCGGCGGACGTCGATAGTATTATCCGATATCGGTTACGAATATCGTTACCGCATTTCCAACGTTAATTGAACTTTTGTCAAAGTTTCGTCTTAGAAGTTAATCTCCGTCGGAAGCTTCGCAGGCACGAATCTTTCTCCGAAGACTTTTTAGAAGAATTTTTTAATCTAAACTTTTTTTCATATATATGTATATATGCATTGCGATTTTGAAAAATTCTATTTTTACGTATTTTGATTTAATTTTTTTGTTGTAAATTGTTCAAATTTTATAAATTGCACTTCCCGTTGTACGAGAACGCTATATAAATTCTCGCAAACTGTGGAAATTCGTTTTACATTTTTTTTTTTTCCTTTTCCTTTCTGAATCTCGAACTTTCATCCTCGTGGAAAAGAATTAAAAGGCTTTATAACTCGAGCTCGTGGAGAGGAGACCAAAGCGATTGCCTGATTGGTCCATTGGGCTTCCTACCAATTCATTTTCCAGATATCCAATTATCGTGGAACCAGAAGACCTGTACTGCTGGAATATAGCTAATAAATTTCATAATGCAAGCCCTTCAACTAACATCATCATGCGCGTAACAAGTATTACCTGCTGTCTCGTAGAAGAAGAGTGAACGAGAGAAAGAGGAAGAAAAAAAATGACAGTAGTCACCTCACACATTTAATTACTCGATATCCTTGATATACAGACCCAGCAAGAAGTGGTTTTCATAAAAAAAATTAAGTAGCTCAAATCTTTATAAATACCCAATTTCTTCGTAACAGCAATATATTTTTAGTAACAAAAAATATCAGGTACGTAAAATACGTTTCGCGACTTTTATCATGAGTCAATACAAGGTTAATCAAAATTCCAATAACCAGTCTACTGACCACCTCCCATTTCTTAAATCATATACATACATTAAGTGGAGCATTCACGGGTACATGAAAACAACCCTTAATGAAATTCCAGTCGGCTACATTTAAACCCGTAAGGATAACCTAACCCAAAAGCAAATGAAAAACAATTTCAAAAAAATTGATTAACGACCACACCGAAGCCTTTACTCGAACCGGAAGTATGCAAATGACACGTGGAAATGTTTTCACAAGTGTCAAAAAAAAAACCTAACCCACGCTATGCATGTATGTACAGTAAACAGCAAACAAAAGAACAAAGGCAAAGGACTACGTGTAATATTGAATGTCCAGATTTTCCGACGTGATTTTAGCCGAAGGTTCCAACGACGGCGAAAATAAACCTATGGGGGCACAGCGAGTCAATTTAAACTCAGAGAAGTACAAGGCCAGTCCTCAATGGACGACGGCGTCTCAAAGGAAAAGTAAAATGGTGGGTATTCGGCTACGGCACTCGGTATTCACCGGGCATCCAAAGCTACAGGAGACACTGACTCGACTCGATTCAAGCTTCGTACACACCGAAACCACATCCTATCCCACTATCATCCCCATCGCAGAGCTAGCGATACTCTTAAGATTCCTTAATTAAACGGGCTGACAGCTACATTACTAAGTTTCTCGGTATCGAGACGTCCATCTGCCGCAACGGCCTGTAGGCTGCTGACTGCTTGTTTCCTTTCGTTTCCATTCGTACTCGGTCTGCCAGGCCGCTGGGTTGTCGCTCGAAAACGTTACAGCACTCTGAGATACGGGACGACCGCAGTTACATGCGAGTACGTACTGTGAAATCTGTCGACGATGAAAAGCCGCCATTAAGCCTTGACCAAAACCGGTATCAGTTGTTTGCGTGAAATATAAAGAGGAATTATGGCGAATATCAAGAAATGCTAACAAACAGCGACACTGTGCAAGGCAACCAGCAGTTTTTTATCTGCATTTTTTTTTAGTATTTCATTGTTATTCGCACAACGGGACTAAATTAAATTATCTTTTTTTTTTATAAAAATAATTATTTACAGACCAAGTAAATTGTTTTAATGAATTAAACCCTGAGTATTAAAATAAAAATAATTATCCAAATAAGGCAATAATTTAGGGTGGCAGTACACAAAGCATTGTGTAGCCCAATTTCGAATACGTTTTCAGGAATAGTACATTAATCGTGCATGTAAACGATACAGAATGTGCCCTGTAGGCAATTTCTGTATATGCGCGTTACGATATAACCATTATATATATATATATATATATATATAGCTATAGGCGTCAAGAGATGTAGAGGTGCTACGCCCTGTTTGGTATACCTATATATGTGTATATATACTCTCGAGACTAGAAGCTTATCAGACTTGAGCCATCCGATAAGCATTGCCTATAGTCCGTATACCTATGTATGCATACGTATAGCCACGTACAGTAACAATAAAGTAAGAGAAAATATACCTAAATTTTATTCACCATGTATCGTTCTTATATTTAGGTAATATACCGGGTGGGACAGTATTAAATTAAAAATTTAGTATACCTGTCGTCTTATCCTTAAGGCATCATCGAGATAAGGATATCTCAATCCCCATGGGAATCATCGATACTTCTCCTGCTACCGATTCTTAACTGTGGGAAATCTACGTACGCTCGTCGATCGAGCCGATCTTTGCCGAACACACACGAAGCAATTTTCGGCTATGTATCGGCGAACTTGTGAAAAGGATTGAAAAAATGTGTACGATACGTAACGGGGTAAGGATCGAGGGATATATTAAAAATTTGATTTATGATGAACTTTATGATTTATCTTTTTCAAAGCGACCGAATCGTAGGATGCGTTTTGAAATATGCTTTTTCATCGTAGCTGCATTCCTTCCTTGCGTAGTGTTCTATGCGGTCTTTGGTACCTTGAAGAACCTTCTACCCTTTGATGCCAAAGGTACACGATAATTCAAGTGCTACGACGCCCGTCTGTTCTCTCGTTCTCTTTGACTAGGTGTCCTCTTATCTATCTATCTCTCTCTTACTCTTTGTCGGCATTCACTATTTTCAGACGAAAAATTTGGCATATCTGCCACGTGCTAATTCTGTTATTTACATAATTGCATATGAATATAGGATGCACTTTGGGTTAAGATTGAATTAGATAATTGTTTTTTTGTTATTGTTATCGGACAACGTTATCGATCGACTTATCGATACTGAATTTTTACCAAATAATCGATCGGGTTCTGAATTTATAACGGCACTTATCAATAAATATTTAATTTTTTAATGATCGTCACGAAGATGCATCATTAATGCACTCGTGCGTGACTCGGAGTGCATTTGAAATTGCACTTTGCACCGATCTGGTGGATCGAAGCGAACTGGATTGCAGGTGATTATTAATGTTTTTAGAACAAATTTTATTTTTTCTCTTTTTTGGTTATGCCGTCTGGTGCACGGATGCAGTTGCATCGTCTGCAACTAGGAATTTGGTGAATCTTGTATCAGGTCGGGTGGTTCGATTACGATGAATCGAAAGATAGGCGTGTCATTGGGGGATTGTAAGGGATCAGTTCCGTATTGCATATACCTAACCTGTAGTTACTTACTCGGGTCCCACGAGTCGGCACGAATGAAGTAGCCGAACAATTCCGAGTTCGATACCTCTGCTATCTGTTTCTACATTCGATTCGAAGGAATCTCTTATCGTGCGCTATATATCTTTAATCCCAGGAGTAGAGCCCGTGACAAGAGCACTGTTACGCGTTGAGATGCTGCGGGAGCATCTTGTAGAAAGCCAATCAAGATGAACGATAAACGATTTTATTTTGGATTTTGATTTTATTTTTCATTTTTTTCTTTCGATTGGCATAACTTGACATAATCTTTTTTGGAATTGGTGCAATCTTTGATTTTAAAGCGTTTAAGGGTTGTTTTTTGTTTTAGGGTGCTTCAGGGAGATACCGATGGAAAGTTACTTGTATTTAAGTTATATACTGCGTTCTTGTTAATCTTGGTCCAGACTGGATGCTGTGCGTGCTCCTTGAAGCTGCAGCATCATTCAGCATCAGCCCTCGGGCTCATCTCGCCTCCCTGATCTTCACTCGCGCGGACTCCTATACGCTTCGTGATCTCGTATCGTGGTTCGGGATCGCTCGGGAACAATCGGCTTTGTTCGGGCGCGCTTCTGTCAGCCAGCGGCGCGCGCCTCGCGCTCGCCGGATCGCGTCAGTGCTCGCCGTGCAGCCTCCACGAGATAACGTGATATCCGGCGCGTTACGCGCGTGGGAGAACGACGTGAGAAAAAACAGCCCCTTGGAAAGTTTAGCCCCTACGACTTTACGACGCGTACGGATGGACCCGATGAGATTTTAAAGGCTCGACTGTATAAGAGCGTGATTTATTTACACGTATAAATTTTACCTTGAAAGGTTAAAAAAATTATTTTTATTATTTAGACTTGGGTGATACGCCATACGAGAATTGAGATGAAATCTTAAATTTTTTTGGATCGATCATGTGTATCTGTCATAAGTAAGATATTTCGAGTCATGATCTTACGAATGATTTTTTTTTTCATCGTTACATCCTATCTTCTCATGATACATGGACCACTCGGAGATCTTTTACGTATTTAGATACGGGCATGGTTACGCTTGTAAAATCGTAATTAGGAATCTTTGGGTTTCTAATCGTTGAGGTGAATCTCCATGAAAATGTCGTTGGACATTATGCTAAATGCATTATAAATTATGCATTAAGTGTTAAACGACCAATCGATAAAATCCTGTAGATTCTTACGCGACATTTCGATACGTTTTATCGGGATGCTGTGAGATTGCCCATGGACCGTATATTTTATCGAGTATATAAATCCGTATTGGGATCTCATCCCGATCTGGTTAAATCTCAATATTTTTTTGATCTATCATCTTATCGTGTTATCACGACAGGTTTTTAAGAGTGAAATTACTAATGAACAAAAAGTTATTTAAACTTTGTGAAATTCACTGATAATAATCAATGTGTTTTACAAGCTTGTGTGTACCTACTCTAGATAATCCGTGGACTATCAAAGTCGGGAAAATTTTTTATCAATTTAATCAACTCGGTGTCAGTGTTTTGTATATCAAAAGTTCAGCGAGTGACGTTTTTCAATAATTAAGTAAAAACCTTCTTTTTTTCATCGACTGTTTTATCCAATTTATATAGGACATAGAGGAACGATATTTCTTCGTTATCCGAAATATTTATTTGCGTGAATTGTCAGTGTGATTAATATCTGATCAGTCGGCTGGAAATTAATCAATCGCTAATTGCTAATGAACTGTGCGAATCGTAACTGTGAACGCTGCTGATTTTATTCCGATATAAATAGGATACTTTTTATTTTGTCAACTTTGAATTATGCTTGTGACGTGAATCTGTGCGAAATTTTTCATCACCATGGAGTTATAAGGGTTGCTGATTTCATCTTTACACTTTTTACGTGAATAGGTGAGATGATTATCACACGATTATCTTACGATTGAAATAGTGACAAATTTATTGATTTATATTTTTAATTATTTATATGATTGCGAAATTGTTTAAACAATTAATTAAATTTCGGTATCAACACATTACGTTATAATTCTATACTCGTGACGCAAAATTACTTTTGACCTTTAACTAAGAGTATTTAACCCCGAGGTACTAATAAACGACGGCGTCGAGGGTCGTCCCGACGCTTTACTGTCACTTTGATCGGATGCACAATTCTAGGATTTTCGGAAATGACCCGAGTCAGGAGTGACAACGAAAATAAAATGTTAGTAAAAACATATAATTTTTAAACAATGTCTACCAACGACCTTTGACCGACGATGCGATAAAAATTTTTTTATTAATTTTCACACACAAGACAATCAATATTAGCCTATAGAGATTGTCGACGATATAAAAAGAGTGTCATGTACGATCCAATTAAAAATCAGAATTTTCACGAGTAACATTGTTAAATCGAAACAATAAATTTACGCGAATTCCACAAAATCAATGGTTTCATTGAGAAAAGGATCAGTTCCTGACTACTGGTAGTCCTGATCATTTTTCATCCCTGGATACACTTCTCGGTCCATTGTGTCGCCTGTAAACCAAATCCCACATCAGCCTCCAATTTCGACTGATTTCTCACCCGTTCGTCCGTAAAAAACCTGAAATAATCACTCAAACATTTTTTTTACGTAAACTCAGCATCCCCTAACGATTTGCCCTCGTTTTAAAAGTGATCTCAAAAATTTTTGCAAAAGTTCAAAAATTAACCTAAAATACCTAAAATCCAAAAATTAACTCATCTCTCATCGTCCCTTCTAACGCGACCTTTGAAGTGCACGCTAAACCTAGACCAACCCCAAAAATAATTGACCAACTTAACCTTCTCCAGATCTTCATCATCTTTGCATCCCCTCTCGTTAGGTGTAACTTTGTCAGGACTCACTTGACTTGAATTGGCGAAATGTCATTAATGGCTCGTAAAATTAGGTCGATCCTGATCAAATTGACCAACCCGTCTCTTGAAGCTCCAATATCAGTGATCTCGGTAACTCGAAATGTTTCGAAGTATCGAAGACGTTCGAGCCACCCGGTACATATATAAGACTATCAGTCAAAGTATACCCAATTCTCAACAAAAATGCAGAATCCGCAGTGCAAATTTTTTTTCCCTATTGAATAAGAACAATACCTGGTTATTTAAAAAATAATAATAGACGGTAATAATAATCTCTATTTTTTGAAAATATTTTACAGTATACAATTCAAATTGTTTATACGTACTCAAAATGTGTTTTGCTATTTATCATTGTACGTGATGGATTCTTGTTATTATTATTTTTTTAGTCCATCACACCGGATGATATAATGACAGCATAATCGATACCCCATACGCTTGTTTATACTGGGTCGCCTATGATCATATTCGAACAATCGATCAATTGGGACTTGTTAATCTTTTTTTTCAAATTCTTCGAACAAACTCGACCAGACGTCAATTAACTTCTGGCAACGTGTTATTTGTACTGGAGTCTTGTTTTGGAATTCTGGACTTTGATTAGAGGGATATATGGGATTTGGAGATGCTGTCTTTTGAGTGTATTGTATTTATGGGCCATTTGGAAGATCAAGCGCTGTAATACGATTAAATGTTAATATTCAGTCAGAGAGAGAGAGAGAGAGCGAGAGAGAGAGAGAGAGAGAAATAGATACGTAATGTGAGTGGTTACGTAATTGCAAAGGTAACTCAATTTTCTTTTGGGTCAAAAGCTGTATCTTTCATCTCGTTCTGTTGAATATAACAAATGACACTTTTTGCTCGCAACGACCTCGCGAAAATTCACGAGTCGAACCGAACGAGATGGCAAATTTTCCCTTAGTGTCCCGTGGCGTTAATCGTTTTAAAGATAGAAAATAAAAAAAAAGGGTAATTGGGGTCGCCGCATTTCGTCTACGTAAAATTCGATTCGTCATAACGTAACTTCGTTCTACGTTTACAGTGCGCGAAATTTGGGATAATGAATGAAAAAAAGAGACAGAAAAAAATCTCCTTGCGACTCTTCCTGCTTTTTTTGGCAATGCAATTTTTTGATCTTCAACCTATTAGGGTAGGTAACTTTGTTTTGAGTTTTAAAAATAACCTCACTCTCGAAGATGGACGCATAGAGGGAGCGGAATATAACGGAGACCCAGGTAAACACGTGGGAAAATTATTTGACAGCTGAAGTTTCGTTGTGGAATTTTTTTTTGTTCTAAAATTAATCTATAACACGAGATGACAGGCCTTCGGTGGAGTATATTACATTATTCACATAAATTCTTAAAAGCGAAGTTGAGTCAGAGAATTTCGGAGTTGCTCAAGTAAATTGTACAAGTACCAAAATAGATTATCGTAATACAAAAAAGAAACGTGCTCGGCGAGAAGTTTTTCAAAAATAAAAAAAAGTACTCAGAAATTCCACTGAGCATGGGTACTTTGCCATTTTTCTTGGAGGAAAAACTTCGAAAAGCACTATTGACTGGAGAGTGAGAAATAAGTTTCGAAAAATAACTCACTGATGCGTTAATAAAATTTGAAAAATAAATCAGTTCACTAAAAAAAATGTGTCGTCAATAACTAGATTGCATAGAGAAGTAAAAATTCATTGTTTTCTCGCAAAATACAATTTTCCTCTACGATATAGGAAAAACCGGACGACTCTTTCGCCTTAACCTCATTATCAAAGAAAATTGCCATATCTAATAATACTGGAGAAAAATGGCGTCGACGTGATAAAAAAAAAGGAAAAAAAATTTTAAATAATACGTCCAATCTCTCCTATAGGTAAATTTATTTTTTGTCACCGTCATTCTCCATCCCCCATCTCACCCTTATACAAAGCAACTATTTTTCGAAACATTTTTTTTTCCTCGTTCCGTCAGTCTACCTATATACGTCATTCATATTTTTCAATTGAAAATCACCGCTTTTTTCATATGACAAAGGATGCTGCGCCGTGAGTGCCCTGAAAATATTCACAAAGCAGCAGCCGATTCGCATGAAGACGGCAAAGTGCAATTTTTGGCGCGCCTTTTAAATCTCCAGTTGCCATTTGACTTAGTGGTTATATCATCCCTTACACCATGTAGAGTCGCCGAGCCCTTTTACGCGTACAGCGTAAATTATTCGTAAGCAGGGTAACTTCTAATTATAGATAAGATGGTTGGACCCACGTGACCTTGGAACGACACTACGATTTTCGTTATCAGCTTGAATCATAACTTTTGGAAAAAAGGGGTTTGCGATTAAAAAAAAAGTCCTGACTGGTCCAACCAGAGCTGAGCTGAGTTTTCCTTAAAGGGAGGAGGGCAATAAGAAGCCACGATAAAGGAACACCCTGTATAAATTTTTTTAGTAATTTCAAGGGTTGCGTAAGAAAAAAAAATCATAATCCAATGGATGAGTCGAATACTGACGCGAAGTTGTCCCTTTGACGATTTCTCTTTGTTCTACGCGTCACTGGGTTTCGAGGGTGATTTTACGTTCTGTAGTTTTTAGTAAAAAAAAAAACTAGTACAAAAGCTCCTCGACGAAATTTCTGAAGCGAGAACTGAAATTCCCAGTCTCTTCCACGAGTTAATATCCCTTGAGAAATTGGCCGCGACTCGCGACCATTTCACGCTCGAAGCGAACCATTTAAATCCGTAAACAGACTCATTGTTCGTAACGCGAGCTCAAGTTGGGTAACTTGAGCCTTGGGGTAGCCTCGTTTCTCGTAGATTGGATGAGCGCGCTAGATTCGCTTTGACTTCTGAGGTCACATGAGAAATCCTTATGAGGATATACATATGTGCATATACGAATTCCTATTGACCTTTCTGTTAGTGGGATAAGGTATATTGCGTTATTATCGTGAAATATCGAATAATGGTTATCAATACTTGTCACGATACTAACGTCTCCTTCTGTGTCATAAAGCAGGTGGTGCCGCCTGCTGGAATCCAATAGAGAAGGCCAAATCATCTCGGCAGGACGCGGCGGAAGATTAATAAGAGAAAATCGATCAAGACTCTTTCAAGACAGTATATACTCGGTTCGACTCGATCGAGCTGAAGTTGCGCGAGGACCTGAAAACAAAGTGCCATCTTCTTGTAGGATATAGTCAAACTGTAGTAACTCTTCGAAGAAAGTGGAAAAGTGCGAGGGGTGGGTGTTGCGTGTGAGGAGGAGGTGACTGAGGGGTGAACGTGTCGGGGGTGAAGTTTTCGAAGGAAGTGGCGATCAGAAGGAGAAGACGAAGAAGGTGGTGGGGCGGAGGTCAAGCGGAAGAACCAGAAGAGCCGGAAGGGGGTGGCGAGGGCGGGAATTGACAGATGAGAATTTGAGCGATAGAAAGTGGTACTCGGAAGGGGTTGGAGGGACGTAAGAGGAAGGAGGGGACGACGACCAAGGGCGGAAGTGTAAGTGTTGGTGGGGGTGGAAGTGGTGTCGTGTAAAAGGGCGCGGAAAAAGGAAGAAAGTAAAAAGGAGGTAGAAAGAGAAAGAGTGGACAAGGAGTTCGCAGGGTTGAGGAGGGACAGTGAATTAGTGCTCTTGCCGTTGACGTGACGTGACGTTGTCGGGGCGTCGGTACGTCGGGACGTCGAGGCGTCGAGATGGAACGAGATGGGAGAGGCGCCACCAGTCGTGGCATGGCTTTGCTTTTTGCGATTCTTGGGGTTTTCGCTCTCGTCGCTTTGAGTCCCTGCTATGCAAGAATCACCAATCAGGAAATAGGTGAGTCAAATTTTAATAATACTTAGTTTTTATGCTGATTTTTTTCATATAGAAAGCGAAGAGGAAGAAGAAGGTATCGCTAGCGGGGATTGTGTTCGGAAAATGATGAAATTGTCGCACGGACGAGCGATCGACCTCACCTACGAGATTGAGTGCTCTGTCGTTTTTTGAAAAATGGTGCATGCGTTATTTCAACGATGTCTACACATTCCTCTCGAATGAGAATTTTCAAATTTAACAAATTCGATATTTTTTATCCTAACAAGTTTTAGAGCTACTGGCAATATG
Organism: Trachelus troglodyta; assembly: GCA_030142635.1. Taxonomy (NCBI): domain Eukaryota; kingdom Metazoa; phylum Arthropoda; class Insecta; order Hymenoptera; family Cephidae; genus Trachelus; species Trachelus troglodyta. The sequence continues at coordinate 1,507,844 of JARQTJ010000356.1, forward strand.
CTCATTAAAATTCAGCGTGTTGGAAACTTTGTCCTCTGACAGATATACCGTCGACCAACTAATTACACTTGCGCATACACTGCAGCCTGTTTTAGTGGTTTATAACCACTTTTGATAAATATATCCCATTCTCTCGGTAAAGCGAAACTTACACCCATCCAACGGTTTGTATGGTTTGTTACATCACGCGTAGTTTTCATTAGGTCGTTTAATGAAGAAATAATCGAAAATCCAATTAAACAATGATTTACTAGGAATAAAATGGTTCCGATTAATTAAAAAAAATGCTACTAACATCAACCTACGTTATAACTTTAATTGAAACTATTGTTTACTAAATATCTTGTCAACCATAATGAAAATTAGGTATGATGTTCATTAAAACGTAAAGTTGATAGAGCCTGCTATTTAATCGACGTTATCCAGCGCCATCTACAACTGCACGTGTTCCCAAACTTGATATTTTCCAGCATAACATAACCTCGCTTAAATAACAGATTTAATTCAATTTTCCTTGCCACTACGAAACCTCACGCGCAAGAACTTGCCTAATGAATTTCGAGAACTACAGGGAAGCGAGAAACAGGGTGCCAATGTAAAAACATAGAGAAATCTTGAAAACAGATTCCCATACGTGCAAAACACGCTGAGGGCTACGATAGTGTCGTGGTAAAATTCACTTTGCCCAAGCGTCGCGACGCCACGGGATAACTCGGCGGCATTACTACACTGCCGAAAACAATGTCCTATCCTAAATCACATATAACATATAGAGTTACGTTGTTAGTCTAACAAGGCAGCGATAATACGAGCCTTGCGATAACGAACGGTCACGCGAAGAACTTGGCGCCATTTTATTATCGACAGGACGATAAACCGTACGAAGATCGTAAAAATAAAAGGAGACGAGATATGGAATAAGAAAATAATAAACCTCTTTTATTTCCATACTATTACCTAAGACCATGGTCAATGATACCTTTATGTCTTGTTATGTCTGATACGGTTAGGTTAAGGTGACGTTTGGGTTAGGTTTTGATTCGCCGGCTTTTACTGCGCTTCACTTCGGTAACACAGACGCCTTAAAAGCCTCTTAAAAAATTCATTCAGTTAAGACTCGATCGATGTCACGGATCTCGCTATTTCTTTTATTTGCACTTTGTTTAAATAACAGACCGATAACCCAACTTCACACGAGCACTTCGTTTGATGGCGACAGTAATAATAATAATTACACATCGTTACAAAGCCTTTGCGCAGGATTTTAGTATTTTCTTTGTGTAACGGAAATTTCGTTTGAATTCAAAGCAAACAGTATTTTGCCATTTACCGACGGTCGGTAAAGAAGAGTTTTATGTGGTTATTTCGATCGTTTATCGAGACTTTGTGAATTTTTGAGTAATTTCCTTTCGCTCGTCATTCTAAAATCTACTTGTCACCTATACGAGCCGGGTATCAATTGTCAGCAATGTTTGTTAGTGACGATACAGACTAACAGCCGTGACGGACAAAAACAGGCGTCGGGGCGTTCGAAATATCGAATTGTAAAACGCTTACAAGTTTCGTGTAAAACGTTTACTTTCTAGCGTGAAACACGATGGCGCGGCTCGATAATCGAATAACCGCGGAAAGTACTTTTAAAAGCTATGAAAACAACCACTTTTCGTATACGAGAAGAGACTATTTTTTTCACTTTTATTTTTTTCTCAATATCGCATACTCCGCGCGTCGAACGATGATATATTCAAGCGACGTTTATTCACTGTGTCATTTATCGAAAGAATATATTTAATTATATTTTTTTGTATCTTCAATACAAATCGCGGGTAAGAATTTTTTGGACCGTGAAGATTTTCCATATTTCATTGCGATCATAATTTATGGACTTGACGATAACGCTTGAAATTTTAACATCGAAACCCTTTTTTTTCCCGAGCCCCATCGATCCTCCTCGTGGCAGATGGCAGAAAAATTAATGCAATCACGTCAACGATAATAGAGGGGGGGGGGGGGTCGAAAGAGATCTTACGACAAGATAAAATATAATTACTAATTTAAGGTCCACCTCCTTTTCTGATGTCTCCTTTTTTTTTTCTTTCTTTCATTTTTTCTTTATCATTCCTTCCTTTTACGTTTCTTTTCTTCCAACTCCCTCATCTTTCTTCTCCTCTTCAAATCGCCTTTTATCACGACGTCCTGAAAAATATTGCTTTTAATATGAAGCATTCGGTTAACCGGAACAACCAGAAAAGAAATCCTCTCTTACTGTTTCTCTTTCATAGCGAAACTACCAGCCAGCTTTTTTCATTCAGCACTTATTGCATTTCTCTTGTCGGAGCATCTACCTCACGTACGGGTAGTTTAACATGATTAAAGAAAACAGAGACTAATGTCAAAATTTTTTTTTCCAAAAAAATACTACCAGCCGACTCACCAACAACACGGGCCAAGAGATTCCGTCGTATAAAGGTTAACGAGACGAAAATTTGTGTGAAAAAAGTTCCCAGGATAATCGCGTAACAGTGACTTTTTAAAAATGTCCTAAAAAATTATTCTGGACGATTTAAGAAAAAAACAAATCGCAAGTGTAAAAACATTAACGACCGTTTCAAAAATCTCCTTTATTTTCTTGCATATTCGCAAAGTGGCAATGAAAGTCATTGTACCGTCGCCTCTGTAGACTCTCCGACGAAAACAATTCGTTACACTTGACAACAATTAGTAGAAAGTGCCAGTTGCAAGTGGGCGAAAGGACTCACGGGCGAAGTCGGCTGAAACGTGACTGAGAAATGCTGGAATTTTCCACCGTCCTCTCGGGTCTCCGCCTCTTGTCAGACTTTTTTTCCTCCACCCCTCCCCCTCCATCGCTTTATTTTTCATCCCCCCTCCCCGCCCAAAAAAAATAAAATACTCATATCAGTAGTCCGACCATTCTTGGCCACGTGTGTACCCGTATTATACACACGTGCTAAAAGCTACCCCCCAGCTAGCTGTCTACCCACTTGCGCACCTTAACTACTTGCACTTAGCTCAAGCTGCAATTCACTGCACGTGCATTGGCTCTACGCCTATGGGGCTGCTACAAAAAATGACAGCGCGTATCTAAAAAAAATACCTACAGACAGCTTTATTAACGTTATCAATTGGCATTTTCATATAATTTTTATCGCAGGTAAATTTTTTTTTGGAATTTTCCGTCACTGCGTTGCGGTCAAATATTTTTGATCAATCGCTGTCTTTGGATTCTTCAATAAGATCCAGTTGTACTATATATCCTCTTTTGCCAAATGGACGATAGGATCGCGCGGTACTCGATGCTCTTCGTCTTTCTTCGACTTGGCTGGGCTATGTTTATCTAAGAAAACTGGCTTGATTGCTTAGCAAGTAGATATCGACCTCGCTGCTCCGCCGTGCAAGAAACTATCGGCGGAAACTCTTGGAATGTAAACCTCGGCGCTTTCTGGAACGCCTCTGTAAAACGCTAACCGGGCTACGCGTATCGCCGTTTCACACGAAGTGAGCAGCTGCACCTGTCATAATTTTTCAAACGGTCCTGCGACTTACTTCACTCGCTTGCTTCGCTCGATTATTATTTTTCGGACTGGTATGCACGCGTATGTCGATCGATTACGCGGAATGTGGAAGGCTCCGACCTGGAATGTACATTAATGATTGTATTACAAGCTGCTGAGATATATATGTGAAAGTTATACAAGAATTTTCGGAATATCAAACACGTTAAGTGTATTATGAGTTAATTTAATATCTAATTTTTATCTTTTCTTCTTCCTCCATACCATAGACTCATAATTTTTAACGAGTCCATTAGTAATTAGACGGTAGATCATTACGATGGATTTATCGGTGCTTTTGTATCCAACTGGATTTAATGAGTCGAGACTTGAGATTGCTTATACATTTCTAGCTTGGTCAGGTAAACCAATTAATTTTATTCGGGACAGACTGTATATATGGGTTCATAAAGATGAAAAAATACACGAGTGAACTTTTTTTTCCAGCCAAACTTTATGTGACCACATATGCTTTATGATAAAATCGTTTATTTTTCCTTATCAATCGATTCACTGACTTTGGATCGTGTGAATTTTCTTTTCAAAATTTTTCAAGAGCCTGACACCGTAGTGCGTCGCGACGCTCTGAACCGGGAAAAAGGTGGTTACACGCGCATGAGCTAATTACATTAATTGAATTAATTCGTTGTCCGCGTTGCACACCGAAACATTATCATTGCTGTCAGAGTTGCTATCCTGTTTTTTTTTATCTTTTTACTTAATTGCCATCGAGCTTAAATAATTGATAAGCCCAGCGCCAGGAGGGAGGATTGTATTAACGTCGCAATTAGCAATTACTCGTAGGAGATTAAGTGGACACACCATTATTTCGTAATATAGTATAAATAGAATCACTCGTAATTCTTGTCATGGTATAAAATGAAGCCACGTCTCAGCAGAGTGACCGACGACCCTTTCTCTTTTTTTTCTCTTCCGTATTTCGCTCTCTCGCGATACGAGTGACTTGGGGAGAAGAGAAAAAAAAAAGGAATCTCGGAAGGACTTTTGTACGTAGCTTATCTGTAACTGCGAAAGAGATAGAAAGGAGAATGTCGAACAAATGACGAATCATCAAAATCCGAGAATTCCGGATAATGGAGTCTGTAAGATATTTTTTTTCCGGTGGATGAGGAATAGTGGGGGGAGGGGGTTTGGTAGAAAAAATCGATAATTAATATAAAAAAAAAACACCAAATCCCTTGGCGATAAGAGACGCTCGATTAAATATCGATGAAGTCGCGTTAGTAAAGTGATAAAAAAAAATGAGGGGAAAAAAGCGTGTAAACAAAAAAAAATTAAAAAAAAAGTTGACGAGAACATTTTCCCTCGCGGCCACGAACGAGGATTCTTCGCGCTTTGAGAAAACAAAATGGCTGTTTTACCCTTGGGAAATCGGTGAATACGACTCGCCGGGGTTACCTTTCAACTTTTATCCGTCGTAGCAGCCAGTCGACGTTAAACCGACGGGGTCAAAGTGGGTCGTTCGACGGAACGAATCTCTTTAACTTGTCGAAAGTTTTGTCTCGTTTAATATAATATGGTCGGTTCAATTTACAAAAGTATTCTCAGGTTAGCAGACTGTACGCGGCCGTTTTTGGTCTTTGATGACGTCGCGGTTTCGACAGCGATATTAATTTTTGGTACCGAGTTTATGCAGCAACGGTGACGTCACCTGACGAGTGGTACAATTATAGCGACTATTTTCACGGTCAAATCGTACATGAGAAATGCAGTCAGGCTTCAATGTCAGTACAAATTTTAGGGGACATATCTACCTTTCGGTTCGTTAGGAGATGGCCCCTCAAAGCTTAACCGATGTCGCGAGTCAAACGCGGCTGAGTAGGTGAATTTTGAAAAAAAAAATAGTATGAGGAAATATTTTTTTTCTTTTTATCGTGACGTCAACTTCGACGCTCTCGGATACCATTTTTTCGATCAAGCCAATCTTCATGAAACGACTGCGATGCTTCTCGCGAGATACTCGCTTGGTATATCCATAACAGTCAACGTATAGTACCTATGCAAGGCTTTTTGCTAGGCTTTCAACGTAGCGAAAATCGCTCAATGAAATTGATCTTGAGGAAAACTGGATGCATGGCTGAAGCCACGGGAGCGTTTCTAATTCGCGATGCTCTTGCATATAGGAAAATACTGGAAGGTTGAGATATCGACTACATTTGTTTCTTTCTGTGCTCAGTATATCTATACGCATCTATGAAAATGTATAGGGAGCTTTTTCACGCTTTGTTGCTACATGGAAACACGACGTAGCGACGGGGCGACACTCGGACAGATTCTTTTTGCTAGGACATCGAGCACCGTCGTCTCGATGCGTTCGAGGGGATCTCGAGTGTCTCTTGAAAATAAAAATACGCAAGAGAATCTCCGCGTCCCTTATCATTTTATTTATCTAACCAAAAGATAAAGCGACGTTCACAGTATGTAATAAAAAATGAAAGATCTTAAAAATAACGAAGATAAAATCGGAAAAAATAATTTTCACGTAAATTCGCACAATACGAAGAATAATCATTCGATACAGCCAACTGATAAAAAATAAAAAATTTTATTATCACAACGTGACGAGACGCTTATGACGAGACGTCCCAACGTTCTCGTAATTTCTACGGCTTTTCCAAGATTAACCACACTGCCTCTTCGAATCTCGTTAAGAAAGCCTTTCCTTTTCCTTTGTTCCTCTTCGTTTTCTCAGCCGAGCGTAAACTTATAAAGGAAAATCCAAGTATGGCGGATCTTCATAACTTATCAAAGTCCTACGAGGAGACCTTACCGAGTCCATCGAATTTACGGATTAATTAGATTCTACTTTTTTTCAATATTCCCTTAAAATAATATGCATTGCGTCGTCTCGTACAGTCGCGGACAAAACCGTATCAGCCCTGTCGTAACGTAACGTACACCGTGCCAGCGAAATATTTCGTTGAAAACGACGAACGTACATAACCTTAAAGAAAAGCTAGCACGTCCGTACGAAACGGGAGGGACGTTTGGTACGAATTGATAAAAAAAAATGGACGAGAAGGTATCGACCAAAATATGAGATCCACTCGTCTCTCGTGAAAACTCGCCTTTACCTCCGAATAGCCCTTTGCCGAACTCGACGACGTCAATGACGGCGCCCGTCGACAGCCGTAGAATTTTGCCAGGACCGCGCGTCAGGATTGCCAACATCGTCGGTATCCTAACTCTATTGGCACGGAAGGTTCGTCACCCTTAAGACCTCAACCTAACCTCACCTTCATTCACGCCGTCCTTATTACTCCTTCCAGACTTCTTCTTTTTATACTCCTCTCGCGGTAACTGGAACTCATTTAATACCTCTGTCGCGACCGATTGAACCATTGTCGGCTATGGCGAGTTCGCATGAAACTCAAAGACTGAATCGCAATGGCAAGGGCGTTACATTGATTTTTTATTAGCAATTTGATTTTCGTGACGACGAAATTAATCGCCGAGTCGTTTCGACGTTTCGAAGAACTTGAAATCTGAGGGCAATTTTAAAAAAAATTTTTTTTTATTACTTCCGACCTCTTTTTTTATTTTTACGTAATTTTTACATTTACTCGACCCAGGAATCTCATCTTTCTCACGATCTCATCACGTCGCACGCGTAAGTATCGTGGTGTATTTTTTCCGTGAAAAAGATAAAAAAATAATAATAGTAAAGATCGGCTATTTATTATTCAACCGACAGCCACTTTTTTACGGCCTCGAGAGGATGACACTTTTCTCAAAGCACAATCTCTATACGGCATGAGAACGGTGGGTTACGCCTAAGATGAAGCTTTTCATGGACCAAACGATTCTTCTCAGCATCCACGTATAAGTAATGGCACTATCGTTTCTTGACTGATAACATCATATCTTGTATCTACAGGATATTATGGTTATCAGTCATCAATCTCGGTAAGGTGTCTTGACAGTCCTGACTCCTCCCGTAAAGCATACTTTTACTGAACGTGATCTGCTTTTTAATAATTAATCCCCGTACACTCCTGTACATAACTATTATATACAAGTCACTCTCCACAATGAATGCAAAAGAACATTTTCCCGTGAATTTTCAAAAATCAAAAAAATTATTCTCATCCTTTCTTTTAAATTAATTAATTACAACTGCAGTCATATGTATACATGGCATACCTAAGTATATACTCGATATAAAGTAACTCCAATACTTCGCTTACTTCCTATCTTCATACTGAACATTCATACAGTAAAACTTGTTAGAAATGTCAAAGCTCTATATATACGGTGTTCAAATTGTAATTAATACCGGAGTGATTGGTTCCCGCCCAACCAACCCTGTCTCATTATCTCATAGAAATCTCGAGACTTGAATCTCGACGTTCACATGGAACTCGCAGCTAAGAGATGTAAGTGACGTATATATATATATATATATAAGCGTTTGAAATTCCTTGCAGCAAAGCACAGCTGATTGTTGCCGAAGCTCCAAGCTCCAATCTGTAATCCGGCCGTACTGAATTTCCCCGATTAAACCTCAACACCTTTAGGAGAACAGTTGGAAAGTTTCGTAGCCAGACAAGCAGCACTCGCCCCCCTTCTGCCCCCTAGCCCAGTAGCTATTAACTATACTCGATAGTAACTACTAGCCTGTACCATTTTGGTATATAGTATGTATCAAATAGTAGTAGCTGCGCTATACCACTAGCAGTAACTATAGAGGTACTACTGGTAACTGCACACTGGACGATATCGAGTGAGCTCTGGGACATTAATGGCATTACCATAGTTGCATTTGACAAAACGCAATCAGGCCGACGGTGTCCAAATAGTTGACACAATTGAAGGCGAATAACCCGAAACGTGATTATTGCGAACGAATGAAGTTCTCGGGCGATCGGTGCGCTGATTTAACGCTTTCGGCATTTCGTACGAGGTTAGCCGAGCGGATACGAAACATTGAAATTGGCTGGTTGCCGTTGGCTCTTAGCGTGATCGACATTGACGTCTGTTTACGGATACAGTCCGTAGGTGGTAGTTGGTCTGGCACATCTCATTGGAGGAATCAGCCATAAGGAAAGGAAGGAAGGAAGATGGGTAACTCGTTGGAAAATTATTGTTTATCGAAGATGCGCAGTGGACTTCTGCGCAATCGGAAGTTTCTCGAGATCCAGTAAAAGTACGAAGGGATCATTTTGGATTACGTTGGAAGCGTTGAGATATGCTGACGTTAAGACGAATTTATCGTTTCTTAGGGTAGAACCGGATTGGTCCATTCCACAGTATCCATGTAGATGGAATTACTACTAGTCTTGTCTCTGTTTACTACTTGTTGTCAGTCGTCACTTCTGCTTAACTTTCTTGGGTATCTACGGTTGGTATACCGAGGTGTCTTGTCTCGTTAGGTAAATTAATGAAGTGACGTGTCTTAAGCGGATTATCAATCTTTTAATTGATGTAAATCGACCTTAAGGTATTATTTCGAACTAGCTCGTTAGTATGTTTAGAGAAATTCGTTTGAGTTTCACGATAAGTGTTTGTGAAGAAAAAAAGGATTTTTGGAAATTTTTATTATTGATTTTCATATTCGTGGTATCCGTTGTATTGATTACGTATTTACGGATTTAATGGTGGTATTGTTTTTTTATCGAAATTCTTAATCGGCGATCGATCATCCTGGAAGTTATGGACCTTGAAATTCAATTTGGTAATCGTATATTCATTATATTTATTGATCCGATCGTTGGCATGTTTCTGTAATTGAGACAATAGGCGCGTTTAGCCTCTCCGTAAATTTGGTGTGAAGACCACCTTATTCCGAGGGTACGATGCCTACTTGGTCTCTCAATTAATTATGGTAATTAATTACACTCGCCTACCAATTACGACGCAAATGTCCCGGACGTTCTACGTGAGGTGGAGCCAAACGGATTGAATAAGCTGATTGGACGTTCCTAAGATTGAATCGAATTTCTAGGAAAGCGTCTTCATTGTCAATCGACTGTTCTTGGGAAATTTTCATTGTACCGGGTGTCCGAGAAATGTCCCTCGTAATGACTCACAAGTCAAATAACAGAATTTCGTACGGGAAGGGAGTAGCTTCGTTAATCATTGACACTATTTTGGTCCATTTAATTTGTGTGATTATGGATTTTCCACCACAGATCAATTATTGACATTGATGCACCTGACTGTATCCTCTTATCGAATCTCATTGGTACACATCATTAAACGCGAATCGTATACGGAGCAATTCGGGAGAGTGTTTATCAACTATTTACACTGGAACGCTACAGCGGTTGCTGCGACAACAGACTGTACCGGTTCTACGATAAAACGTCAAGTACGTAAAAGCGCCAGAATTACGTTGACGAGTGTACTAGAAACTATAATTCAGGTAGCTACTCGTGTATCGTTGTTCGACGCTTTCTTTGTTTTAATCAATAATTTGTAGCTAAGCTACCGCGAAGAAATGTATATCCACAAACTAAAGTTCTACTGCTAGACCCAACTATGGAGATGAGTGGTTACATGGGTTCGGAACAATTTGGAATAGCAAGCAAATAGAAGCAAACAAGACGACGGCGAGGATGTTACAAACACGACGTAATTTACAGTAATAACGTCAAAGACAACGTACTGTTCTTAATTACTGTTATAATCCACGAAGCGTAAGGGTGTACGTTGATTGGATGTACGAAACGATTAAATTTGTCGTATAAGTGTCATCGAATCTAGAAATCGAGGTTAAAATTGATTATAAAAAAAGCCAAGCCAATTATAAATTTCGATAATAATTGTCCAATAACAATTTTAATTAATTTACTTGTAAAAAAGTCGATGACTAACAGCTCGAATGGTCTAATTAATCTAGATTCAGCGGCCCACCCTCAACCTCTGCCACTCAAGAATTAAAAACGGTGGTTACATCCATAGTACAAGGAGCGCCTTGTTATTCCACCATTTGTAGTAATTGCGCGCAATTAGGCACAATTAACGAAACGTAAGTTGCACTTATGTACGCACGTTGGCACTTGCTCGAATTATCATCCAGTCGGTAAGCCATGTTTTCACTGTGTCTGCACAGTCCAATGTGCAATGCTCATCGTGCAATGATGCCACTGACGTATGTTGTATGCACAATCCACGAGACAGAATTACAGTGCGAACGTTAAACATCCCGCAGTGCAAATTGTCTGGGACAATTATATAAATTGAAAGATATACTCAATCTCGTCCCCGTACCCCCCGTTCTTCGCGTTCATGTCTTTCTTCGGTAAGACCCCTTTACGACCTCTTCCCGCTCACCACAAGATGGCCGTGCAACAGTTCCCATCCACTTCATTCGTTCCTGTCTCTGGCACGTGTGGCGCCACTGTAGCTGCTTTTTACCGCGTTCTCGTATATCACAAAGTGCCCACGTCTATTTGCAATTAGGACCATCCGCTATTGTCGTGGATACATGTACGTGTCCTTCTGGTCGAATCAGCACATAAAACACGTACAAAGGTATATACTGTCCCCGGCTTGTAGCACAGAGCCTTGGTAAAGTTTTCCTCCTTGCGGATTAATGGCACCTATTTTTCTTATTGTCGGAGCACTTTGCGAAAGTGAAAATTGAGCCCTTTTGTAAGCACTGTATTCTCTGCTAAAAGTAGGTATTAATTCTTTTCTATACCGTCATGTCGTATCACGTACCCACACAGGCCATTGATCCAAGGCAAAGTTCATTTTGTAATTATAGGTTATCCTTTCAAAGTATTCACAACTAACACTATTTTCTTTGCAACAGATTTTACACTGTGTACGCGATTAGACGAAGAGTCATTTCCAATTCCACGATATTTGCTCTGAGGTTTTGTGCTAACTTTTTTCTTGAGATTGGAATTAAGGCTTCTGTGTTAATTGTAAGATAATTATCAATGCCTAATCGTGGAATTTCTGTGCGGGCACTAGTGAGTTTTTGTGTTAACTAAATAGGATGATAATTGATACAACTCAACGGACTTTTACATAGTTGAGAACTTTTTAACATTGCTGATACGTAGCTGTCACTTTGTGTTTGCTGGGAAACAAGTGTCAAATCTGTGAAGATCAAGTGCATACCATTGAGTGATTCCAAAGAAACGAAGGTGTGTACGTGCTAATATTTACGAGTTAAAAGAATTTTCTAACAATTTTCCCTAATTTTCAAATCACCGCTACCACTGCGATAATTGATTCGTTATTCCTGTTTGTTCAGTGTTCAGAACAGGAAATCAGGCAGTGCAAGTTCTCCGCGTCCCAATCAAAATGTCTTAATTGGAACCGACAACAAGAAAACGAACGGTCAGTTACAATTCATGATAATAACTCAGCCCCTACCGTCGTCGCTTTCATTAGTGACAACCACTTTTTTTATCCGGAGAACGAATACACCCGACAACAGCCGAGCAGCCACGAACGTAAATACTGCGTCTCCGAATTCGTCCGCTGTCACTGTGCTCTTGCACTCTCCAGTAACAATGCATCCATTCACCCATTGAATTGAGTGCCGCTCGGGTCCTTTTCATTTTTATTTTACTCTTTACTTTTATTTATTTTTTCTCTTTTTTTTTTATTTACCTGACTCTGGGCTACAGGTACCGGGGCCGAGTCGAGACCCCAGCGACAGTTTTATTTCCGTTTCATTTGCTTCCTTTTGGGGTAAGTAACCCGTTGCCACTGGAACAAAGAATAAACCCGACCGAAATTTCAAATTCAAAAAAAACTAAATTACACCGGTGTCTATCGACACTATTTTTATACAGTAAAAAAATGTACTCTCTAAACCCGCTATCGGGTTGGTCATAGTAAAACTCGATATTCAACAATGTACTGCTCTCGTAAAAACGTTGCGAGAATTTAGGTTAAGTTATTATTTTTTCATATAAAGGAATTTTTCTTATTGGCCATAAGTTTCCTGGGTTATGCGTATTTCAAGCTCTACGATATTCCAGAGAAAGGGAAAATTTCGTTATTCACGTTTTTCAAAATAAATTACGACATAGTACCCTGTGACTTAATACTCTTACGGAGCTCATTTATACCTGTATACGTATTCATATGTTTAACGTTAATTATTCTATGTCGTCGTAATGTCGGTTTCTACACTAAAGGTAAATACACAGCCCGAAAAATATTCTCAGCAAGGGCGCGGATTACGAAGTTCCCCTATACCATAAAGTCTCAAGCCTGAAACCCAGTTGACTGTGGAATCAATTTATGTTTCTATTCTGGCCCTAGAAAGTCCACTAATGAAATTATATATTTCAGGTCCTAACAAAACGAATCCAGGTGTGTACCAAGCCTTAGGAATATCTTGAGGCATATCTTGCTGCTCTCATATGCTTCACTTTGTATACTCAAAGACGCTGATTCGTGGGATCCTCGGCCATTACGATATTATGGAATTAAGAATTCGTATTCCATACGCATTCCTTGCTGCTTTTATCTAAGCACTTTGTGCCATAGATAATTAACCTACAGATTGACCTCTTAAGAAATATCTTAACTGTCCGAGGTAATACTATTGGATGTCCCTTATTAAAGTCTGGAACAAAAATGAATTTATTGGCTTCATATATTTTCCATATTTCATAACTTCATTACATAGCGTATCTTATGTTAATTGACACAATGGCCCATTTTACATATTTTAACGCAAAATTGCCAATTATAAAATTCCTTAGGACAACCCATTGAACTTTTATGATCTATTAACTTTCGTATTTTATCCAATATACAAATCTTTATATCGATTGCAATTGATTGATTTTATATGAAAATTTGAATCACAAGGGAGGAAGGCGTCAAAGGTCATCTACGTAGATGATTAGCAATTTGTATTATGCTAAAATGGGAACAATACGTACCTATAGTGAAATCCGAATTGTATTATCGAAAATTTATTGATGTATTCAAGTTTGCTTAAAATTATTCTATAGTGCGTTATCCATAACTCACACTGAGTGCAGATTACGTCTGAACTCTAAGAGCCCTTAGCACTCGAGCATAGGGTGTTGTATGAGCGAATTCGTCGATGCTAATATGAATGATGCATGAATAGACGGTTTACGCGAGATCAGCGAATTCATCCCTTGCGAATTTCACCCCATTGCACCCTGTTACTCTGCGCTTTGGTGGATGCCTGGTATTATGTGTCTGGCTCTGTCCTCTAACTTTTAGTCTCCACGATCTGGTAGTAGTATAGGGAGGATATATGGGGTACAGGTGTTCGGGCGTGTTCAACCTCCCCTTAATAAAGTTCCAAATACTTGGAAGTTTAACCCTTGAACTCGAAGGGCGTGCGAAGGGGATGCCAAGCAATTTGCGATAATTGTTGGATATTATAAAGAAAAATGCGTAGACTTAATTCTTTGATATTTATTAACGACCCTTATGATTAATTAGATAATCGGATACTGTATTTGAATTAAGGGTAGATCACAGTGATATTGTAACTGGTATTACGTAAATGTCAAAGTTCATATTACATTTCGAGAAATTCTCTGGACGTTACGTAACTCTCCTATCTCGGGGCAATTTCAGACTTTCGAAATGTAGAATTGTAACTGGAATGGCAGTGCTAAATTGTACAGCGCTATATTTCGTACTTTCGAAATAGCGGTACTCGACTGATATTATTTTTTTTATAGCGAATGAGCAAATTCCAGCAAAAGTGGATCAGTGACATTTTCTTGATATTGTTTCTCTGACGTTTTTCCTCTTTGTGTTTCGTTTAAAATAAATTCCAATCTTTTAATATCTTTAATTATTATTTTATTCACTCGCGTATACCTATATTTATTATTTCCCGACTGTGATAAAGGGTATCCAAGTTATTTGGACAGTCGGGGGAATCCCCGATACGGGAAAGAAAAATCTGGCGTCATCCTTAAGGGTAGTAACTCTTTATAGTACCGATGTGAAATGGAAAAAATCCAATGGGGGAATCCGATACGCTTTCTCAGGAATTTCAAATAGGGGTCGGCAGGCGCTTATCATTGGGAGTAACCCGGTCTCCCGCCTACTGCGCAATTTTCATTCGTTTTTTCACGATTGCCTCTGACGCAATCGTCGCAATTACCTTTGATCTTTCCTTCATTAGCTTTGCTCCCGGTAAAAAGGTTACAAGCAGAAAGAAAAAGCGTTCGTGACTATACTTGAAGATAGAGAAAAGCTCAAAGTGTTGAGGGATCGTATCTCCATTATTTTTTTTTTTTCAAAAATGTCCACGTCCACAATTTTTTGGGCTTAAATTCTTTTTACAGCAACCCACCCTATCCGTATCACATAGGATCGCGTCCGTAAAGAGTCATGTTCGTTTTTTTATAATGGCCACTGTTACCTGAGCCATTTCATATTGTTACTTAACAATTTATATCCTGACAATAATTATAATCCTGATCAAATGGCATTTCGTGAGTAAACTTTGTGGCTGTAATGGTGTCATTATGTTGAGTTATTATTATTATTAATTAATTATAATGCTAATTATAGAATTTTTAATTCTCACGATAACGAAGTTGGCTAACAGATCGTCCAATAAAAAATATAGTTTAATACCCTTTAAATAGCAGTCACCGTAAAATTTTCAAAGTTCAACGAGAATTGTCCCAATGAGTTCGTTTCCATAGCGACTAAAAAAAGTGAGTCGAAATAAATTTTTCTAAAACTTCAAGAATCACGAAACTGAGGATAATTTGAGAACCCTATTACACGCGTATTCGTTCATACATGTATATAAATATATATAGAGTATGTAAGTGGCAGAGTTTTCATTTCCTCAAGTATCGCGAAAGAATATTCTCAACAAACGAAAAATTTCAAAAAGTCGAAAAGATTCGAAAAAGGGAACGCAAAGTATTGTACACACACAAAGACTTCCTTTCGGTTCAGTTCTCGTCGTTCCCTTCAAGTCAGCATTCTCAAAGTGACGACGCGTGATCGTTCCTCATCGCCATAGATTTCGAAAGGACAAAGTTTTCCCGTGTAATCTCCGTACGAGGGTTTTTCGTCTTTGAGCCTAATCCGTGGGCTCGAGTTTTTTTCGGAAAATAAAATAAATCCCGAAGTCCTTTGTTTAGCTGTGCCCACGATATTTCGAGAACGTTGAAAAGGGAGATAACGACGCGCAGACGTGAAAAGCTATATCCGATTCGATTACGAAATTCCGTGACCCTTCGGTCTGCACCCAGCCGGACACCCGGTATATATACCAAAAACGAATAATTTTCGTAATTGTACGACATACGAATAGTTTTCGTAACTGTAACTGTACGTATACAGCATATATGTTATCAACTTATCAGTAATAATTATCACATAGGACTGTTTCTAATAACGCTATATTATTATAAAAAATTAATCTGTAATTAAGATTATATACGTATATCGAGGATTCCTAGTGAAAAACGTCTTAGACGTTAAGTTGAGGGTTGGATTAGGTCGGCGACAAAAAATCGTTGCGTTGGAAATGGGTACGATTGCCGAAGATCGAATGTCACGTTTTTACTTTATACACGTATGTATATATATATATATACACACACACACGTCCCAGCGAATGGTATACTTCCTTTTGGGCTTTTTAATCGTCCGATGGAAGTCGAGCTTTTCAATGTAGCTTTTTCACACTATCCAGGCTATCGCAGTGGCGCACCGGTACACTCGACTTCCTGAGACCGTAGAGCAATGGAAAATACGAGATCCGAGTGTACATGGAAAGAAGTAAAAGGCGTATAGAGTGGAAACTCGTGGAAAAGGAGAGAATGAGAGAAATTGGTAGAAAGGAGTCTGCGGCTGGGGGGAGGGGGCTGAGGATATCTGCGGTCGGAAAAGCCAATCTAAAATCGAAATCATTCCTATCGATTCTCTGCCAACTCTAGCGTTTGGCTGCAATATATCAGAGATTCATCTTGGTGATGCAGCAAAAACATCGGTCGCATAAAAATTCGCCTATATATCAAGCTGTCATATAGCATCGTATTTGTACCTATCTTCGCCTGATATTTCTATATATGTATATATAATCTTGATGTATATAGGCATACATATGGGGCGACAGTCTGAACGATTCTCAAGGATTTCGCAATTCCGAAACTCTGAACGTGGAAAGACATACTCGAGTCTAGGCTCATTATTATATGATATCGATATCGAGATATCGTTACGAGATAAATCGCTGTTCGATATTGATCGTTTGACGATGCGTCACGGGATATGTAAACTTATATAAGTAATACGTTTTTTTTTTGAGCATCGAGGAATCGCAGGGAATTTACTAACTGTCATATGACCTTCGCAATTCCATTCTCATAGACAAGACATCAAATCGACATCTTTTCGTTGATACGTTCCAGCTATCCCCAGCATCCGAATAATCTGGACCATAAAAAAGTTATCGATGAATTATATTTTTTTTTCAAAACTTTCCCCCTTTTCTTTCTAATCCATAAACTTAACTCAACGAGAATGCCCATCGTATCAGGACTGGCAATTTCAGTCACTCGCGACTAATTAGTGAATATCGAAGCGTGCTCTAGTACGTGTACGAAAAAAAAAGAATTTATCCCGGGATTTTCCAAAAACTTTTCCAAGTTCGTGTTTGAGCCAAGTATGCCTTTGTCGGTGTGCACATTATCGATCCTTGCTAATTCACTTCCATCTCGTTACCATCGCCAACTTCCTCTCAGCACAGTGAGAAGTTTCTTTCCTGTGGGCACGGCAGGCCGACGTTAGTTACTACCTTATGTAACACATAGTCAATAAATATGTAGTATATTATGTGTATATATAGATATATTGAAACTATCCCATCGCCACTTAGCTGCAAGACGTCTTTATGACTCTTTCAACCCGGCAGCCACTCTCAATCCCGTGCTATGCACTTGTTATCCCCCCCCCTCCCCCTTGTGAAATTCGAAAATCAATTTCCCAATACGAAGACGGAGGACACGGATAACGTAAGGGCATATTGCGCCATTCCTTAGATCAGTCACCGGAACCCCAGACTGTTCCTAAGGGGTGATACGGGAGAGACCAAGCTGCCCGGTAGAGTCGCAGAGGAGACACGCGTAGTCAGAGAAACCGGGGAATCCCAGGAAATCCTATACGCATCCCCATTTACTTATCCCTTGTCCTTTGCCGGAATCATCCTATACAGCATCCCCTTCGAGCGGTACTGGACCGTCGGTTCAACCACCCTTCCTTCTCGTGTCCATAACGATAGACCTATTCGTTGTTGTCACGCATAATGGCGGCCTCTCAAGCGTATCCCTTATTTCCCTATTTACATACCGGCTGTCACGCGACTCTGTACCTGCTTCAAAATATCATCTAATATATTATATATCTTGTGTACAATGATATATAAGAAATATATTATACGCGTATTTATATATCGCTCCTGGAGTGTGTACCTACTTTTTATTTTTGAAATACCCGCTACTGGCGCTGGCTTAGTATTTCTTATGCTGGATATGAACTAACGCCGCTTTTATATGGGACACGTGTCTGCACGAGCTATACTGGAAAATTGCCTGACAACTGTAGCAGCTACTTTAACCCGCAACTCCAGGCTCCCTTGCGAATCCTCGAGGACGCGCGAGATCCTCGAGTTAGCGGATGATAGATACTCGTGATAACGTGGATTTGGAAAATGCCATGCGCACGTGTGTGTATATATTTTTTTTCGTTTTATGTGAAAAAATATAGTAATAATAAGATATTTTTTTTCAATTTTCAAATCTCTCGGGCTTTTGGTATCTTGGAAAATTTTACGTCGAATATTCGCTCGATGGAAACGCTTCGAAGCTCTTCGCCCTTTGTCGCTCTACTCCGGAGCGACGTGTAAATATCTTCGACTGTCGGATAGGTTGACATTTCACGAACGAAATATGACTGCTGTCATATTGACACTTCGAACACGTGCGTTTTATATTACGTGTCTTCTATTATTATTATTTGAATATCGATACCTAATATTTTTATGGGTGCTACGGACTCTATAGAAATTCATTATTCCCTATTTGTATTTGCGGATATTTGCATTTCATTTTAGTACCAATGTGGCGGATACATTAATATTCTTGATTGGACCAATATCCATTTCCCTTGTTAACCGATTATACACAGATTCAATGACAGTCAAGCTTCTCTAGGACTACCGTCTGCTCTGCATACTATGTATGTACATACTGGACAATCATTCAATGTCGATTTGCACATTGCATCGCAGCTGCAATCGCAACTGCAGATAGACATACTGATCGAGCGTGAATGCCCCCAAGAGCCTGAAACCTGAAACCCGAAATACCTATACATGTATATATGCAAATTGTCTGCCTAGAATCTTGAGCTAGATTCGCATTAGACTTCAGGGATACAGACTGCAGCTGCATTCGTACCACGGTGTATAAAATCGGTCCTTTGCATTCGCGTCAAATTTTGTCGATGAATATTTAACCGAGTAACCGTTGCCAAAGTATACTTTGCGCGAAATTAAAAAGGAAGGTATTATATATTTTTGGAAAAAAAATTGATGGAATTTTTTAAAATAATTTTCCAAAGACGTTAGTTTCTTTCTTTTTGTTGGCATTATATGTAAAGTTTATGAGATTACATTTGATAACAATTTTTCTAATACACTTTCAAATTAAATATTAAATTAAATTATTCCAGACGATCGTCATATATTTCTGATGATATCATGATGGATGCTTCGATTTGCAAATTAATTAACTCGCAATCGATGTTCGGTACCTACTGCAGTGCCGTAGAAGCCTACGTTCGAATGATACATGCCTGATCAAGCAGTATGACGTGCTTCGCTTCACGATGGACCAATGGGTAATTTATTTCCGGCAAATTGAACATATTGGTTACGTCAGGTATCGATACCACCTGCAGGTTAGTCTAGAAACAGAATACAAAGACTGGCTTTAGCGATAACAAGTCAGCAAGTGAGAATATCCGAACGGTTCACGGGTTCTCAATCAGGTTGGCTCTTGTGTTTGGAAAATGAATAAATAAAAGTTATAAGAAAAAAATGCATAACAGTAAAAAATATCCAGGATTGACTCTCATTACCCGTCATTCTGTGTTACGATACTTGAACTCGATTCGATGCTTTTTAGTGTGGTTGAACGTTAAAGCCTCGTTCACTCACCCGAGTGCTCTCGTTTTTCCGATCCAACATGGCGACTGACGCATGCAGATTAGAGCAATACTCGTAGGATAAAGGAACGTTGTATCGTTTCCTTTATAAATCTCAATTCTTCCGCGGAAGCAATGCATCCTGAATTGATTCGATATATTGAAACTATCTTGATATGTTTGAAGGATGGAGGTTATACACTGGAACTAGGTACCTTCGGATTGATCGTATACTATCGACATCTAGTGAGTAACTTTCGTACTATAAATCAAAACTCAGAAATGTCATCGCTTTCGAATGGCGCGATTTTTTAAATTTATTTTTGAAGCACACTCGAGCGTGATATTATATACTCGTATCATATATGAGCGTCGTATGTTAAATCTAGAGGCGATATATTGTATGTGACAATTTTTCGAAACTCATATATACTCTTAAATGCAAAAAAAACGAATATTAATATTTTACGTTTATTACAAAAAAATTATCTATCCAATAGCTAATACCCATAAAATCAAAGTGTATACGTCTTACACGTGAAATCGCATTTTCCTGGATTTCATTTTAGTAATTGCAACGGATATCATTACGAAAAGTTTTATCAGCCATCTTGGACAATGGGGAACCGTTTGCAGTTACAAAGTTCAAAGAGCGCGAGCTGTTTTGCATCCAGAATTTCTGACCCACTTTCCTAGGGGTTGTTCACACATTTATATCTTCCACTCCCCAGAGATAAACCTTACTATGAAATTACCACTCTCTCCCCCCTTCCTAACCCCCGATAGCTTACAATTGAGTTTCAAGAAAATTAAGTGTCCCCACGTTGCAGCTGCAATTGCAACATTTTTTACGCAAACTTTTCTCTGACAGATTTTCCCAAAAAAAATTAAACTTTATGTTTCCCCTAAAATTGTTAGACCTACCGTCTGTGGAATTTACAATTGGACCATTGTACGTGATATAGGGGTAGGTGCAATTCCTAGATTAATAAGGGTCGCTACCAAGGGTAGGTTATGGAGATGGACGGAATGCAAGAAGATGACTTCTATGTGGTTAGCGAAGAATTTTCCTAGATGGCCGTGTTTTGGCGTTGTGTAACTAAGCTGTCTATGTACATACAAAGGTCACAAGAGGTCGTGGTGTCGCAATGTCGCGCCACGGTCCGCCCGTTTCAATGTTTAGCACGAAACGTAAGCACGAAAACGTAAAACCCCTATACTCCATTGTGGACAGTGCTTAACGCCGTCGGGACGCCCCGGAGTGCTTCTACTTTATACATTGCTATGTGTATACCTACCATGCTTTACAGTGCCTACCACCTTCTACCTGCTCTATATGTATTATATATATTTATATATCTACCTACCATCTCTATAGCACGTATAACGTGTCCTAGGTAGAGAACGGCGTACGGTTGCCTACCGACCGCGACCGAGGAATATTATTCAAAACGAGATTTACATTTTTACGACGGCACCATTTTCTACCAAAGGGCGGCAAGAATGGGAATTAGATTCATTTGCATACATACACGCATGAAGGAGATTAATGTCTTGATTAGTTAGTTTTTACACGATACAGCGGTCCTATCCACCCTCTAGTCTTAAACTTATAATGTTGGTAGGGATATATGTACGTATATGTCAAATTTCTTGGCGTCTTTTCATATTCGCGATTATAAACGACGCCGAATAACTTGGCCATTTGGTGGTAAAAGTGAGATATTTTACAATTGCGAAAGAAGGCGAAAGGAATGCCTCGTACTGTTAAAGTTGTTCAGTGAATAGAAGAAAGAAAGAACAAATTTTTGTGGGATATATTTTTTTTTCATTATTAATACAGACTGATTTACGTGTATCTTTAGTGGATACGTATCTCTAATTGGATGCGTGTGAAACAGAATTACAGAATGATTATAAATGGATAGAAATTGATCCGGTAACACGTTCATTATTTCTACAGGAATTTTCCATGTAATATCTAACAGCTTGGTGTATCGACGACTAATAAATTGTTTAAGAAATTGTAGTTTTAGGGACTAATGATTTCTCGCTAATTGGCAACAGATTAAACTTTAAATGTATATAGTTACGTTGCACAAGAGTTGGATAGCAGAATGAGTGTCTGGATGCACCTAGAATGGTGCATCTTGATGTAAAGTAAATCAGTCAAGTAAACTACAGATATTCGAGCAAATCATTTAAAGCAGTATCCTCAAAGGGAAAAAGGCTCTCTGCATCTTTACAGTGCGCGATCTCCATCGCAATAAGATCCAAGAGAATCTCTTCTTACCTTAGAGAGCTTTCACGTAATACGTATTCAGCTCTGTACTATTGAAGGTTATGTTGCGTTACGTCGAGTTTCCATTTATTTTCGATGTCAGTTTAAACCAAATTTATTTATGGAAATATAAATTTCCCTTATAAATTACGAAATTCAATCACGAATACAGCACAGAATGTAATTTGTTTATTTTCAGAAAACAATTTTGAATAAATAGTAGCGCTCTTGAATCACGTAGTAGCTTTTCAGCTTGACGAACTTTGACGAACGTAGTCAACATGGCGGATCGCGTCTATGCACACTGCGTATCTTACGCGTATTATTATGGCCTCGTGATTTTCTACCGTATCGTGGTTACTTTATGCTCGCGAAAGCTCTTCGCGTGTTCACAGGCTATCTTGAGGATATTATATAATACACGTAAGTAACCCTAACAAAGGGAAACAGTAAATTCCAAGATAATACCGAGCCGCCAGAAGTTTTGACGGTCACGAAATACCTATGGGCGACTGAACGGTAGACGAGGCTGACAACTTTTTTAAGGCGTTTCCTTAAATTTCCGTCGGAAAAAGCGTTGTTGCGTGTCAACTAAGGAAAACATTATCCCACAGTGTTCTACTCACGATTCCCTTGGGACAGGTACAGCAGTTATATCACCCTTGTCGCTACCCTTTTTTTCTCTAATGTCGTACCTTCGTTTTTCTTTCCTACAGTCGTATTACAAAAGTAGGCACAAACTTGTTCAGTCGTAAATGTTCGATTTGTCAGGGGAGTGAAATTAAATACATCGAGGGGTTGACTGTTGCTACAGGACTCAACAGTAAATGAGCGTCATAACAGTTTGGCCTTATTCGTTCGTAAAGCATTGGTGCCAACTTTATAAATAGTTAACGGTGATCAACAACGTAGTTGTCATAACAGCGGTAATAAAAGCAGCAGCTAGCAGAAACGACGCCGGGCGTCGACGTGAAGAGTGCCGGGCGGACTGATAATAAAAAAATATACGGCGAGCCACCGAATTCCATAATGGGAAAAGTTCGGCAATGGAAGAAAAACCGGAACTATATGTGGCGGCGAGAGGGCGCCTGAAAAAAAAATTACACATCTCCATTCGGTCGCGATCTCCCGGACAACTTTTTTGTTTTCTTTTATTTTATCTTTCCTTGCCTTTCCTCAAGGTTATTCTTGCTTTGTGATATTTTTTAATTTCATCTGGCAATTATGCACATCACTACGAATGGCAGTAGTGGACATTTTAATAACGCATCGCACTTTTGTTTGCGTCGCTCATGTGTAAACGCATCCTGTTGTATCAGCTGTACCGGCCATCAACTATCTATCAGTTATCGACTTTATGAATCTGTATTTATTGTATATGATCAAAATATCCCTTGGTTATTTGTGTAGGTGGCAGAGCTACAATTTTTTGGGGGCGAAGGGGGTGGGTTGGGGAGCCATTTCATCCACTTTACATTTCACGAAATACCCATGGACCCATCGATCTTTTCGATATATTAAACGCGATATGGGAATTCCTGGCTGCGCAGTTTTTCATTCACGTGATAAACTTCGTATTCGATTGGTCACGTGCTATCCTTATTGCCTTTGATATAACGTCACGAATATATCAACCTGAACGTGTATAACTTGAAAAAAGATTACAAACGTTACAGTTTTTTCTATTACTTTCTTCTTCGAACTATATATAATACATGTGTATATAATAGAAAATATGTACATTCGGGTAAAAACATGGTTCAAGAATTGTAATTAATGGTTTCATTAAATGTCTGGGGTAAAAAGGTCGACGTTAAAAAAATTCAGTGAAACAGGACAAAGGTACACGGTACGTTTGACAATTTAATAAGTAAACTTACTTAATATTCACGTGAGTCCTGGCAAATACGTATGCGAATTTAATGAATGGCGGTAAATATAAAAAAGCTTAATATAGTGAAGAACGTGCAATCCCTCGCCAAATTCTAAGTAATATATACAGAGTCGGTACAAACGCACAGTCTGAAGTTGGGCGCAGTCTCGGGGCTCCAAAAAATGACACCGCGACCGATTCACATAAGCGCGCTCTAACAGTTCGCGCAGCAACGAGTTAGGTTAGGTTATTAAAATTGTTCAATAGTTAGGTTACTGAAATAATTAATTAATATTAATATTGTAATGACAAAATGTAATATCAATTAAGATTTATTTTTACAACAGATTGCAATAACTCTCAGGATAGTTTTAAGATATCTAAAAGAGATTCACAAGAGTGTTAGGATATGTTTGGGAATTTAGCGTTGTGGTAGGGACGTAGGAGAGCGTTGGGCAGTCTAATGACTTGTTCAGTTTTCTTATCTTCACGGCTTCCTTGGTCAATGGCAATTTTGGAAATTTAGCTGTATGGTACGGGCATAGAAGAAGCTTACCAGAAGAGCGTTGGGCAATCTGATGACTTGTTCAGTTTTCTTATCTTCACGGCTCCCTTGGTCAATGGCATAATGAGACGAAGCAGGATCACTCTGGACTGTATTAGGATATCCATAAAAGGCATAAAAGGCATCATAGGAGTGTTCGAATATTTCGGCGGAATTTTGGAAATTTAGCTGTATGGTACGGACATAGAAGAAGCTTACCAGAAGAGCGTTGGGCAATCTGATGACTTGTTCAGTTTTCTTATCTTCACGGCTCCCTTGGTCAAGTGGCAGAAAGAGGGATGAGGCATGCTCACTCTCCGGACTGTATTAGGATACCTAAAAGGGATTCACCTAACCTAAAAAGTAGGCTTATAGAAATTTGTTATCCTCTCTGTAGATCTTGTATCCTCAAAAAAGGCGAATCCTCCATTTAATATCTCTGTACCAGGATGCTTGACATAATACAGATACACAAACGACGAAATTGTTGACGTTACCGATAACGTTACAAAGACGACGACGGTATCGAGAAGAAGAATTTTCAGGTGAAAAAAGATGTAAGTCTCGAAGGAAATAAGAAGACATAGAAAACGCAAGAGCTCGAATGTTGCGTCATCGGAAAGTTAGTGCGATAAGGGAGGAAAAAATGAAAAAAAAAAGATTTTTTTTTAATATCTCCAACAGATAAAATCAGTACGCAATACAGCATCCGTCGAACAGACTTGACAATCGTGTCCAAGACATTTCCGTTTTTGAATAAAAAATCTCAAACGAGATCAGCATTGACAACGGGACGAAATATAAAAATAAAATAGTTACTTTCTTTAACTCAATGATTACAAAATCCATATTGTTTCTCTCTATCATATTTTTTCCAATACCACGACCCCTCATATTTTAATTTCCATTTCCAGTGGTTCCCACGTAAAACGAGAATCGATCGCAGCTTGCGGTAACAATAATCAAGAATAATGGCGCAATACTCCCTATACATAGATTCGAAGATAGGACAGGTTATATTTTACGCAATAATCCAAAAATGAGTTATTACCTTCAAATAAAAGAAATCCAAAAGTAAACAAGAATCCCCCGACGTCCTCGCGTCCTCGGCGTCAATATATATTCAAATAATTTAATTTTTAATTTTTTTTTCACCAAATTACCCATACTCGACCACAACAATTTAGTACCGTAAGTCGACGCGCACGCAGATAAAGATCTTGCGATAAAAAGTAAAATGCAAATTAACTCGATCGCTTATATACTACCTTCAAGATAACTCCACCGACGCGATTATCGTAACAAGGTAGATATTACTAACGAGGAGACTCGTTAAGAGAAATAATTAATCTCTCAATCACGCGATTCTCTGTTACCGTTGACAGTGCGAATATTGAAAGCTCTTCGAATTCGCAATCCTCTTGCAATACGTTAACTCTTATGCAAATATTAAACCGTTATTATCGACGTCGTTTAAGTGCAACCGTACTGACGTACCCAGAACCCTACCATACACTGAACAAGCTATACGCCTATTGTTAGTATGGTACCATATGAAGACATGTGGGCGTGGCTGCCATAATAAATTCAGCAAAGGTGTTCAGGGTCGAAATTGCATAATTTTAGGCATCCGGTTGTCAATAGCCTCCTGGGTCTTATATACTGATTTCTGGGCGTCCATCGTTCACAGACTTGGTACAGAGACATTTTATTCTTGAGATTCTCTTCTCTGACAGATTATACATATGCGTGCTTGTATATATTAGTGAGCATACGACGTAATGAAAAGGGCGTGACAATGCCCAGTCCCCTGTCACCATGCGTTACCACGCATAATGCTGACACGCGCTTAGGCATTGAATGTGAATTAAAAAAAAAAAGGGACGAATTATATGGAATGGGCCTTAACTGCTGTACCTACGTGGGTCTTGCTGTTTTATGTACTCTGGATCCCCTGTTTGAGGTTATTATTATTTGAGGAGACCATTTGGAGCCTTTTGAGCATTTCGCGATAACGCGCTTCAGTGATCTCGAAGAATTTTTCATTTTTTTTTTTTTTAGTCGGACTACCCGGGCACCACTTTTGGGTCGTACGAACATGGAAGTGGAGAGAATTTCAAAAATGATGCAGTACGACAGGCGGTCACTGAATACTTATTTGATCCGGATCGGTTTAGCCGCTCTTGAAATTTTATCAGGTTTTGAATAGTTCTTGATGTTTTTGAAAGTGCGACCTTTTCGAGGTGCGCTGCTGAACTGCAGTAAGGGTCATGGAGAATCGAGTGTAGGATAAGGAGGGGTCGAGTGAAAATAAAAGAAAAAAGGAAGAATGAAAATTTGGAAAATCTACAACAGGTTGTTTTGATTGATTTTTTTAAATGGCAATGATGCTCTTTTTATTATGAATATTGAAGATTGATATGTTTGAATTTTTTTATGTAGGTATAATGGATTATGGCGGATTTGCAAATTAGCGCTGTCGCTCGACCAACATTGGTACGTTGATACTGGAACGACGAGTCATTCGAGATGCGGCGGGTCAATCGCTTAGGGATCAATTGATCGTCATGGATGTGCGCGACCTCGACAAGACTGCGCACAATAGGAAAACGCGCAAGAAGGCGAGCGGCTTGACGCTTAATGGAAATTCTCCTTGATCTTCGCGATTACCCGCTGGGGCCTTCGGTGAAAATTAATTCAGACTCCCCAGTTGTTGGCGCTCATCGATCCACCAGGAACTTAGGTCAGCATCCAATGGGAGCGATTACTCGGACAATCGAAGCTTTCGTCGTTCAATGGAAACGCGATAAACGATAAAACCTCGAACGGGCTTTATCGAACCGATTTATCCCACTTCGATAGAAAGCCTTGGCCACGGGCCTTTGAAATTGTTGCAAAACGAATTTTAAAAGCATTAACGTACGCGATGCACATAGTCATCACGTACCCTATAGCTTAAGTTAGTATAAAATTCCCTTATACTTGATTCTCACGAGAAATAAAGTACAGCTACGGTAAAACAGCCTTAAACTGTTTAAGCAATCAGTCGCCACCTCACGAACACTTAAACCTATACTATATTTAATCAATGACTCGATGTACGTATCGCGTCTATGCGAGTATAAATAAGAGACAGAAAAAATAACATGGCGTCTGCACAAGGTGCATATGCAATTTATATATCGTTCGTTTTCTACTTGACTGCACGACCGTTCATAAGTGACTGAATTGCAATAAGACAGGGAAAAATAAAATCACACGGCGTTTCATTGCGGAAGCCTCTACCTGGTTTAAATTAGTCGCCGTAGTGTGGCGCCAGGCTTTAAACATGTTTCTGTCGCTATACGTTAACCTCCATGCATAATGTATTTCTGACGTTCTCCATGAAAGCAATGCCTTTATAGGCGATATGCAAGTCATTCGAGCTGTTAACTGACTGAGGAAGTAATTAGCACGATAAACCAGTCCTCGCGTTTCGCCGTTACGTTTTGTCAACCTAATAGTATCGCGAATGTTAACGTTTAGTTGACCGAATTCCCGCTAGATGGCAACGCCAGCCAAACGGACGATTCTCCGGCTTCGCCCAATGAATAGGTCAGGCACACAGTGTGCCGAGTGTACGTTTTTTCGAAGGAATTCATAACCTCAAAGTCATTAAGAGCGTTAATGATTTATAAAAGGTGCTTTTTCTAGTGATAACCAAAAGAAAAAAGGAGATAAAAACTTCGAAGCGCAGGCACTCGCAATTAAAATAAAATTCTTTCACACTTTCGAGCAGTGCCGGACGGTAGAGCCAACCAAAGAAAAATTAATTATCACGATAACCCCTTGATATTTTTCGTCTCTCTGTTGAAGATCAAGGAAACTATTTTGCCTCATAATTAAAGTAACATCGAAGATCGATTATTA
The DNA here is from genome assembly GCA_030142635.1 of Trachelus troglodyta. NCBI lineage: Eukaryota > Metazoa > Arthropoda > Insecta > Hymenoptera > Cephidae > Trachelus > Trachelus troglodyta. The sequence goes on from JARQTJ010000356.1 coordinate 1,536,187, forward strand.
TTATTAATCATCTGAATCTTATATTAATAATCTTATGCCTACGCACACTGTCAAAGAGGTGCTAACTAATTATTCGACAAAATTTAATCCTTTTATTTCCATATTTGTCATTCGTTGCTAACCTCGCACAAAATGGCTGATTAGGTACCTAATTTGATTAATTAAGTTTCATTGACATCAGAACTCTCTACTGTGTTACGTAATATCAAACTTGGGATCAATACAACTACCAACCTGTGTGCAATATTAGAATTCTCCTTGTAAAATCGCTCGAATCGTGTCCGATTTTCCTAATCAAGCAGCTACGTATTTTAGTAGTGTAAATAAATTTAGTACGATATTCCAACCGCGGAAGGGGAAGTTCTCGTAACATGCACGGATGCACTTCCGTATTACATTCTCTGTGCACATATTAAACTCGAGATTCACGAATTAATATGCAAGATGCTCGACAGTGTAAACCGTGCTGATGTATATATAGATATAGGTACTTGGTCGCGATTAATCGATCGCGAGCGGATATCTTCGTCAAGTCGAGATTTCCGCTTCCTGTGTAAATGCTGCCTCGAACCATCCCAAGGAAATGTTCGAGATATAAAGGGGGGGAAGATTTGCTGATTTATATGCGACATATGTATACATACAATGACATAGCTGTGCGTACATATATATATACATGCATACATAAAAAAGAAACGTACATAACTCAAGCGCAGAACCCTAGGCCCAGTTTTATAACAACAAATAAAAATGAAAGAACGGAAGTAACGCAGAAATAATCTTGATCGCGTACCCGGGTGCCTTGACAATAAAAAAAAAAAGACAAAAAGCAGGAAGTACCTTGTATATGGTTTTCCGGCGAAATTGGCACTCTCGTTAGGAACACTTAATAAGTTAGCAGCCAGCGTAAGATAAAGGCCAAATGAACGAGCAGTACGTGTTTCAAGTAGTCAATGATTCAAGTAGTACTTGCTGGTATATAGTATTAAGAAGGGGGAACCCCCTCCCTCCCTGTATACGATTTTACCGAACGAACGATTCAAATTGAATACTGAAAAGATCCTTCGGCCAAGGGAGATCTCTAGCACGCCCCTTAATAAAGGCTTCAGAAAATTGAGTGAGTCCAGGTGTTGGCCACGTTTTGACAATGGTCGCCACGTTGTGTTATCGAAATGTGCGGCTAGGCGTTCAATTCACCTCGCCACATAGGTTATGTATACACGTTCACCCCCCTTTTTTTTACATATGACGCACGTGTCAACTTAACAGCGATATGTGTGTGTGTGCATGCGTGTATATATATATAACCTTACTTAACTGCTGGGACTTTTGGTCAATAGCTGTTTGAATTGACGTCAGTTATTATTATTATTATAAAAATCGATATAAATATGCATATTAATTGCTTTTACACTATTAATTAAAACAAGCATTACCCTCGGTTTGGTTCACCATTTTGTTTCAACGGTTGACGCGCTAAATCGTATATTAAGGCAAACTGTGAAATCCACTTGAAAAAAAAAGAGAAGAAATTTTGTAAAGATTGTGCTCCTAATTACCCCGTTACTCATGAAGATTCAAAAGGGTCTTTTGTTGCTATTTTCAAAAAGCCCGCGCTTGACGTTTATCTATTATGCACCCGTTACTCTTGCACGTTCTGTGCAATGCTGCTTTAATTTAATTAGCACGTCGACGCGGTTATAGGTGCTGTGTGCTGTAGCAAATTAAGGGCAGAATTTCACTTATGGTTTTTGACAATGCCTTACAGAGTACGGAAATTGCTATTTCGCACGTCGATGGGTTTTCAAACGACGACAGGACTACTTTTTTTTATTCCGATCCTCGTTATGGCTGCTTTACGCTAATGGACAGCCCTTAAGGTACGCGATATATACACAAAGAGCATGAAATAAGGTCCCGTGTAAAGAATGGTATCAGATCACTCGAGGAACTGGTATCTATAGGAACCACGTAGCCCAATGGGGCACATGAGAAATATGTGGGTCCCTTTGATGGGGAACATACGCTCATTGGCATTTGTGTATCCTGAGAAAAATTTCAAGGACGACAAATAGGCAACGATAAGATTTGGAAAAATTTGATTTTACATAGATTTTCAATTTTGAGAATTTTATATCGTGGACTTTTTTCTCATTTAATATATCCGAATGCCTTCCTTGATATGTTTATTAATTAATAACATGTGTATAGTATTTGAGAAATCGAAACGTGGGTTAGATCTTATGTTTTTCCGCCTTCACGGTTTTATTCTATGGGCATTGTCTGTTTCGGTTGTATTTTATATATAAATTTTGTTGCTGGTTTGAAATCATAAGAAAACAAAAATTAATGCTCTCAAACACGTTGACGGGATTAAGCATAAAATTCACGTTCCAGCCGAGCCTTAACGTTTGTCATCTTTAAGTAAAACATCGTTTGCCTGTCTCGCTTAAATTGCTTAAAGGTACACGTGAATTTCAATGAACGATATCTTGAGAAAATTAATGCAAAGCTATGCAAGAGGATTCTTCAGGGACCTTCGAGCGATATTGTACTTGGAAACGAATCGAACCGTGACAAAGAATCCTGAAGACGCGCAATTAGGATTCGCCTTGTCACGTAAAAAGGCTAGTTTGCAATATTTATCTTGAAGAAGAAAAAAAGTTTCTTGATAAAAGTGTTACATGAAATATTCATTGTGTAAAAAAGAATTAGGAACCAACCTTACAAAATATTCTCATAGTCACTCCACGCGCGTTATATCCCAATTCAAAGGATCCTTATTACCGATAAAATAAAAAGTGCTCGATGTTAATTCATGAAAGATATTTAAAAAAAAGGATTAATTGCACAGGCGAATAATTAACGTGTCACGTGAGAGAAAACACGAGGATTCTCAAGAAGATAAATTTTTTTATTTTAATTAAAATCGTAGTGGGATATAACCTTACAAAAAATTATACATAGAAAGTCACGTGATACTCGCATTTAATTACTCGTTGATTTTAATTAACTACACTTTCCGCGTCCTACGTGTCTATGTACCTTCAGTCGATACGCCGAGTTTGAAAGGGGGGTGCGCGTCTGCATCTCATTCCCATAGGGGAGTCTCGAAAAGGGCCTTGAAATACTAAAAACGTCAAAACACCTCGTACGAGTCCTTCTGCGTCACTCCGTCAAGGGTGAGGACGCGCACTGCTAAGAGTACTCGGAGGGAGTGTACTTCTCCCTCTCTCTCTCTCTCTCTCTCTTTATTCTCTCACGGCACAAGAGAGATGAATGCCCGTGTTGCCCTGATGAGTCTACAGCCTCGCACGAAATGAAAATTTTACACAAAGATCAAAATAAGTTCCCAGCTACACGCCCTCATAACTCTTTTCTCTCGTCATCTCCGCCAACCCCCCACTCTCTGTCATTTGTCTCGTACCGAGTGCTCGGAAGCTGATCCCAATTAAAACAAGTAGACATAACCAGCATGGGGGTTGCGTTCCATCGATGAAGGTGGCAGCACCGTAGCTAGACGATTCACTCGGTCCCAGCGATTACCAGCGGTTGGCCGACGGCCGTACATAACCTCAATTAAAAGTGTATTTCTTTTTAACGTCAATTTCTAAGAAGGCGTGCACTTGGCCTTAGTCGAGAGTCGTCGGGTACGGGGAAATTTATTAAAAATTTTCAACTACCCGTTTAGGCGACTTACGTACGTTACAAAAAAAGTCCAAATTTCCCCAAATACATTTTTACTCAAAAATCATATACTTCAATCATTAAAATTGAGTGTCACTGATCTCGCTCATCTTCAATCTCTACCCGACAGAACTTCACGGCACCCTCTATTTCCCACTCACTCGTTTCTACAACCATTGAACACGAAGTACGTGGATATGCATGTTGTCTTTCAAATTCACATATCTTTACATACGCATAGGGCTTGGTACACTGTGCTTTACGCCCCCTGGACTCGCAGGCGTAAATGAACTCACGTGTAGAAGTGCTTTCCTGTAAAATAGTTTCATTGTCCTCACCCTATCCACCCTTCTAGATCATTGTTTCTATGTATAGGGTGGGCTTGACTTTTCTCATCTACACATATGGCGCATCAAGCTGCGCACTCGTTGCGCAGAATGCGCTTTAGTCCTTTATTTTTTTTTTCTCTAAATTTTACCAAAAACCTGTCCATATGCCACTAGATTTATCTTTGTTCAATTATTCATTGAGAATTTGACAAATGTCCAGGTGTGTTACCCCCTGGATTTTTATTTTTAACTCTCGTTTCGCACGCACTCCAACTGCGAATGATTTTACCACCTCCTCCCTCTCAAAGCTACACCCTCACCACCTTATGTCATAATAATTTAATACAGAGTCCTTGTCGTAATTGAACTGTACTCCTCTGATGACTCCTGATGGTAAGTAACACTGGTCCATAGTATTATAATTAATTTCACTAATTTAATCGCTTCCCGTTTCCTGAACCTTTGAACGATTTGAATATTTAAATATCGCTAAAGTGCGACAAAGCTTAATAAAAGGGGTTAACTACTTTTTATTTCTAATAAATTAAATCTTACTTTTCTCGTTCGACCGAAAGTGCCTGAGTAATATCGTTTAACTGAAATTTCATAGGCTGATGGGTTCATAAGTGTAATTATGAACTTGTTAAAGTTTGTAATTAAAAATTGCGAATTATAATTCATGTATGTAATATAATAATAATAATAATAACTAACAGAGAAAATTTTACAGTCAATCAATAAGCAGGGCTTGTACCGATTAAATATTATTTTTAAAAATAATAATTGAATCGAACTATATTTAAAGATACCGAATAACGATGAGTGTGACGCTAGCACAAAAAAAATCAGGCATTTGTTTTGGTATACAAAATTTATATATATAACGTCTTAACCAATAAATGAAATGCTTTTTCAAATTCCATGGCATTGTTGGGCTATAGGAAGGAAAGAATATGTGTGTGTATATATATATATATATAAATCCTCCCCTTTATCTCTGATGGCTGACACGTTGAAAAACCTTCGAAACCAAACATATCAAAATGTGCCGGGCCTGTTCACGAGGACGGGCGTTATGGAAATCTAGGACAATACATTCGTACTATTATAATGCGGGCCTCTCGTCGAGCTATTTATTTTTGTTATCCATTCGATACGATCTCACCACTCGAACGGGATTCTCAAAGAGACGCGGGACAATAACGGTCCTCGAGGACGAAGAAGAAGACAAGGAGTGGGAGGAGCGGGTGGGAGGGCTGGGTTGGTAAATTTGGTGACGCATATCACGAAGATCCTGAAAAACCTTTTAGATTGAAATTCCAACGTGGGAAAAGTACGGATTAATAATCCTGATGAAATCGACTCATATGAATTCGCCCAAATTCAAGTTATCAGCGACTGCCGTGAGTTGAATTAATTCGCGGATGTTTGACGCTTTCGCAGGGACAGTGGGGGAGGCCGTGTTATATTACTAAAATACTTCTATGAGTGTGTTTGTAGATTATAAAAATAAGTGGGTGTAGGATTTCTAAAAGATTCTTTTGTGTCGCGACTTGAACGGATATCGGGTTGTTGGAAACTTTTGCTGGGCGGGTTAGCAAGTTGTTACGTATTAACGTTCCTATAGGATAAATAACAGAACGTGGATATCGTACTTCTAGAACGTTCCAGAGTCAATAACCTTGAGGTAATCGGAACTTTGAGGAATACTAAGAAATTTTCATGAAAACTTGCGTAACCCTTTTTTGTAGTTTTTATAGACGATTTTACGTATGTGTATTGCTGTCAAAATACTTTAAAAGTTACATGCATTGCAAGTACATTAACCAATATAAGCATACGATTGCACAGAATACATTAGGGAATATAAGGATGTAGTAAATTTGAATAGAGGGGGAAAGGAGTTACGATTGTCTTTCCGAGAGCATTTTTTATTCCGTCATTATGTATGGATTAAAAGATCCATTAATTCTGTCGTACAAAATATCGTAAACCATTATTATGGACGCGAGGGATGTGTTGTCACTATGGAATAAGAAGCCATTTTCGTGAACAATTTCGTTACGAATATCAAAGATATCGGTCCCTGTCGAACATAAAATATGATGTTCGGGATTTCTGTCGTTACTTTCAAAACAGCTGTTTACACTTATTCAGGCCTTATGTAACCATCAATCTTTTTGTTTTAGTAACGATGACGGATGCCCAGGCTGTGGCAGGAGGTATTGCGCAATTACCATGTGACGTTGAACCTCCTGTGCCTGGTGACAGATTACATCTTGTTATCTGGTATAAAGATGTGCCACAAGATTCTGGTATAAGTGCGGATACACCGATTTACAGGTAAATATTATTATTGTAACATGTTTATTGTACTAATATGTACTTAAAAAATTATGTATCATTATTTTTGTCGACTGTCATAGAATTTTGAGAAAAGTTATACCGTTAAGGAATGCCTATGTTGAGTCTAACGATTTTGATTTATCATTTCAGCTTTGACACCAGAGGTCGGGCAGCTCTGGAACAAGGAAAGCACTGGCAGGATCCTAGTCTTGGCAGAAGAGCATTCTTTCGGCATTCCGAGGAACCTGCAAAGCTCAATCTTGAATCTGTACGTGAGAGCGATGCAGCTGTATATCGTTGCAGAGTTGACTTTAAACAATCACCTACTAGGAACAGCAAAGTCAATCTTACTGTTATAAGTAAGTCATTGCAAATGATGATATTAGATTATTTTACACAATAGTAATTTTTGTATTAATTATCAATGACGACTTTGTATAAGTGATTTAACATTATTTTACAAATTTCTCATCTGCAGTTCCACCAGAACAACTAAGCATATTAGACGAAGATGGGGGATCCCACATTCCTCATTATATTCTTGGACCATACAGCGAAGGTGCATCACTTAATATTACATGTGTCGCTGCAGGTGGTAAGTTGATAACTGATAACAATGATAATTAATCATCTCAATACACTCTTATATTACTTATACAACATATTAAATTATTCAAAAAAGTATTCACAAGAGGTTTACATTTTGTTCAACCTTATATTGTTGATGTAGCAATAATTATTTTTATGCTGCGAGTAACATTTCATTAACTGATAACGAATGATACAAACAATGAATAGAAATATAACAATAAATGCTTAATTAGATCTTACACAATGAGCCAAACCTTTATGACAATTAGGTTTGCTGAACAAGTAATTCACAGTAGTATTTAACAGTTTCAAAAGAACAAGATGTTCTCACAATATTTTAAGGCAACCATAAATAAGGACTAGCTTGCATCTGCATATTTTCTGCAGAATAGGGAAACGCGCAAGTATGCACCAGCATGAATGATGCAAGTAAAGCACACTGCACTTGTCGTTACTCGTTAGTCAGCGTTTGGGTGAATTCTTGTTGGGTCAAACAAAAAAATTCTGGGCAGAACTACTTCGTGAATGAATAAATTGAGTGCTCTAATTAGTGCGAAAAAATTCTTTTGCTCAACGACAAAAGTAAACGGGAAAGAAAAAAAGAGGAACAAACAAATCGTACCTTCCAGTTGTCGGTTCTCTTCACTCGCGTTCTTCTCCCAGGTCGACCTCAGCCGCGGGTTACGTGGTGGCAGGAAAATGCCCTTTTGGACGACAGTTACGAGACCGTCGGCACCAAAAGAGTTCGAAATATATTAAGATTGGAAAAGTTGGAACGTAAACATTTGCATGCAGTATTGACGTGTCAGGCTTCGAACAACAACATGGTCGCTCCGATATCCAGTTCCGTTTCGCTCAACATGAATTGTAAGTAACGTCATCAACATTTTCTCTTACTTTTACAGAAGAAATACTTATATAAATTTCACGTGAAATATTTACTCTACAAAATTTTTGTTTATCAAATAAACATATTTAATGATTTTCAGTGAGACCATTGTGGGTTCGCATGCAAAGCGACAATAGACCGTTAAGCGTCGGGACGACTTACGAGATAGGATGCGAAGTAGTAGGCGCCAGACCTATGCCGACGATTACGTGGTCCAAAGGAAGCATGACGTTGCGCAACGCGCGTCAAACGGTAATCAAATAATTAATTAAAATAATATATACATATATATATGATTGATTAATCGAACAGAAGTTAATAAGATTACTTTGCTTTATTTATTAGTTGCATTGAAAAAAAATATATAACAATTTTATAACGCACAGATGAGTCCCGACGCCAATACCACTACCAGTGTCCTAACTTTCGTACCGAGCATCGACGACGCTGGAAAGTTTCTCTCCTGCAGAGGAAGCGTTCCCGTTATTCCAGATTCAGCAATGGAGGACGGATGGAAACTCGACATACACCGTAAGTCCATTAGTGAGAAACGTAAAAAACAGTCGCAATTAGGCTTCCATAATATTACAATGAATCGTGGATAACCTTTTTGCAGTTATAATAATTCTTAATTTTCCACCAATTACAGACGAGCCTGTAGTGTCACTCGAATTAGGTAGTAATTTGAATTCAAGTGCCATTCGCGAAGGAATGGACGTTTACTTCGAGTGCAACATCAAGTCTAATCCTTGGGTTTACAAAGTTTCTTGGCGCCACAACGTGAGTTTAATGGTCAAATTAATACCACGAATGGTGTAATATGAAAAAAAAAGGAATAGAGAAATAAGAAAAGCTAATATCGCTACGTGCAACAGCTTGAAATAATTACATAGAACTTCTCGCACGCTCTGTCCAGACTAAAGCGTTCCATAAATTCTCTCCAATTTCTGACGCAGGGAAATCCACTGTACCACAACGCGGCTACAGGAACGATAGTAAGCAACCAGAGTCTTGTGCTGCAGAGCGTGACTCGGAGCAGGGCTGGAATTTATACGTGTGTCGGTAGTAATCAAGAGGGTGACGGTGAGAGCAACCCTCTCAACCTGGACATCAAGTGTGAGTTGACTGTTGAGCTTGCACCGGGAAATAATATGCTATTCTTTGAACGAAACGCACGCAGTCATTAGTGACGTGGATTTGTATTATTATCAGTTATAAATCCGTGATGTACGTGATTATTTATCTGTATAATATTATTATTTCATTGTATTTCAAATAGTCGCTCCTGTTTGCCATCCTGGCCAAACGAAAGTCTTCGGCGTGGCTCGACAGGAGACTGCGAAGATTTCTTGCGAACTTGACGCGAATCCTTGGAACGTTTCCTTCACTTGGAAATTCAATAATACAATGGAGGCCGTCGATATTGCTCAGGCTCACGTAACTTCTGATCGGACTCGTTCTGTCGTCTCGTATACTCCTATTACGGAATTGGATTACGGCACGCTGCTGTGTTGGGGTAGCAACGATCAGGGGTCGCAGAATGAACCTTGTGTCTTTCACATTGTACCGGCTGGTAAGTTTCGTTTGATAAGGGTTATCCACCATTTTTTTAAAACAAACGACGCTCATTTTTTACGTTGACGGTTCTTTTTTAATTTTCTTCTAAAGTGGATCTTCTTGTTCGTTGCGTGCATTGCTGACTCTGCGTTTAGCCTACTTTTTGCGCTTGTTTTACATGAGAATTTTAATTTTGAAAGGATTTAGTGTAATTACCTTGAGTGGAGAAACTATGCTGGAAATTTTCATTCGTTTTTGCGGTTATTATGCGTTCAAGCTTCGCTGCGGTGAAAGCATTGAAATTCTAGGCGTAGAGTCGCACTTGCTGTTCATAATTTTCAATGTAGAATGTACGATGAAATATACATTAATAGTTATGATTTTATATGCGATATATGAAAACGCAAATGAATCGTGCATCATTAAACACAGTACATTTAACACGATAAACTGGACAATTGCCAATTGTAAAGAAGGATATTCGTAGTCGTGTCGAGTCTGTTATATCATCTGTGCATTAGCAATGTAAAGAGTTACGAAAAGTTAACGTCGTGGAGTAACGCCAAATGTTTCCATTGATTTCTTTACTAAAGATCGAGCAAGCTCAGCTGAACTACGTCCGCAATTTTGCTAAAGGTTCTAATTAATTACCAAAAATTAATAACCCTTTTCATTAGCTCAAAAGGAAATTTGAGCTTGAGTCAAGTTATCTACGGTTTACCAGCAAAATGAGTTTGTAAAGACGCTTCTACATTTTGGCCTTATCACAAAATATATAGTGAGACAAAAAAACCCTAAATTCAAGCTTAAAAACACAATATATAAAATACTATTGTAACCTTTGCCTCTCAAAATTTGGAAAAATATTACTGTGTGCCCGTTTTAAAAAATAATTTTAAATGTTATATTTCTCTTAAACTAACGATGCTGCTTTATCATTATCTACAGGTCGGCCAGACACTCCGCACAATTGTTCAATTCTGAACCAAACGACGGATGCACTACATGTAGAGTGCAGTGAAGGTTTCGACGGTGGTTTACCGCAGAAATTTACAATGGAAGTAGAAATGGACAGCAACACTAACGCCTTGAAAGCTGGAAGTCTCGTTTACAACTATACTAGCAAGAATCCATTATTCTCAGTCTCAGGATTGGACGCGGGTTCAGTCTATCACGTGAGCATATTCGCCAGCAATGCGAAGGGCCGTAGCGATGTTGTACGTCTTCGCGCCACAACCCTCAATCTACCAGAAAGACGCACAGGTGAGTGAAAAATAACGTCAGATAAATTTTCGACCAACGACAACCAACCTTATCACCACCCTCACCCACATCACTCAAAATCCGTCGCCACGACCAATAATTTTTATATTTGATTTTGAGCACTGTTTGCTACGCTGCACGGCCTTGCATCGTAGGAATCCACGTGGCTGTATATTTATTAAATTAAAAAAAAAGAAAAGAAAAAGACACGTCGAGAGATATTTTATCACAACGTTGATCTGGTAAAGTCAGACTGAGGGTTAAATTATTAATATTTTTAATTGCATTTTTTTATATCTAATACAGTAACGTCGCGAATTTAATATTGCACCATTGCTTACATTGCGTCAGTATATTATTCATACACGATTAATGCCTTAGAAATGTCCTACGGATGTCCATAGGTCTTGGAACGCTCTACGAGCACGTATAATTTTGATTTTACCAGAGTATCTATTAACTTCAATTTATTTTTTTACAATTGCACCACATATAATCAAGAGCGAGTATTGCCGTAACACAAAAAATTCGAGAAAAAGAAACCCCCACGAGACACGCACGCTACGAATCACAGCGTATCAAGATCATCGTCCCTACGAAAACAAAGGATAAAAGATAAAGAGCAAAAGGAAAGAAATCGTAAAGTTCCCAGAGTTCAAGACGTAAGAACGATAATCCCAAGGACCTCAAGTGATTTCGAGAAAAATAGAGCGTCATAATTCTAACTGGCCTCGTCGTAAGTTCTAGCGACGTGTCGCGTAATCGTGCTCGTTTATCGCAAAGGGCACGTAAAAAAGGTAGTCGCCGAGAATGGGCAGTAGGTAATCGAGGGGTGGCGTGAAGATGCCGCGTGTCCAGGGACTCTAGGAAAAGGGCTAATCTCACGGTTTAACGCGTCAGAGCCTAGGTGGATCGTTCTCTCCCCAGGAGGGCTATAAGTTTATCGCTCTAAGAGGTGGTTGGCTATCGGTAACAAAGTATAAGGGAAGGGACAGCCGGGCGTTGCGGGATCGATGGCACATCGTGTCTTGAGAGACAAAGGGTTTTGATATTTATTTTCTAAACGACCCTCCACCCACTTTCCCCGACTTCATGGACAATAAACACGCGAATCAGCGTACAGTTGCGAGTCGATAAATAAAAATGCAAAGTCCCGTGGATCGTACAGTGAAAAAATCAAAAGAATCATATTAAAGTAACATCGAGTATGAGTGTACCAAAGTTGAGGTGAGGATCCCGATGGTAGCAGGTGAGAGGCTGGCACGTCCACCATCGCCGGAGAACTGCACAATCCGTGAAGAGAGTCCGACGACGGTGAGGGTCAGCTGCGCGGAGAGCGAGTACTTCGACGCGAACACTGCGACCTATGTACTTCAGGTCTTCGATGCTGGCACCAGGCGTCTCCTGGCATCGGCGACCAGCTTGACCCCAAGCATACTCGAGGTCACGGACCTTCCGGCTGAAAGGAGCCAATCAGGTCTGGTCCTATCACTAAGGATCATGACCGCTCATGCAACTAGCGACGCCACCGTACTGCACAGCCAGCACTTTGTGCAAGAGGGTGAGACCCTGGAACACCAGAGATATCCAGGTAGGGCAGTAGCTTACTTTCTCACAATGAAAAACGAGGGTGTCGCCATCTAGCGGTAACTTTGAATCATTATCGATAATACTAGTTATCCTCGGGGATCATCTGGCTCGTTACCAGCAAAAACAATAGGCAATCCTTTTAACTCGAAATCTCATTCGATTCGATACAATTCGACTCGACTCGCTTCATCTCGGGCTCGTTTCCGGTTTCCGCTCTTCATCCTTTGGACCTTTTAATCTTTGATTCAAGACTTGGTTTAGGGTATCATTTCACTTTCTACGCTCATACTATGGATCTGTCTATTTTCAGCCGGACTCTTTTCACGATTCAGATATCCTTTGTGATCCAGGCCAAAGTATTGTTCGTCCCGGTGACTTAGCTGCACTATCATTTAATATGGCGAACCTTTTAGATATCACTGATCGCCTGCGCATAAATTGCTTTGCTTTTTTTAGTACACCTACTACTATTAGATGTATAGATGCATGAATTTCGTCTAGTCCACGTATGCTTTTTACATACGTAGTATTTAGAGAGTGTAGATATATAGGATTGTCACAGCAAGCTGAAACACTTTTCTTTTTTTGTAGAAACTCAAAATTGACTTTTTTAATTTAAAAAAATATATATAGATATAACGCTTCGATATTTGGGATCATTTGTTGTACAACCGTTACAAGATAAAACGGTCCAATATCATTCGAATCTAAAGCGTCGAAAATAAAACCTACAGGAAGATTATTGTGGGGTCGAAAATGTATAAAAAGACAAATAGCCAACAGTCGCGTTTATCAATATCACGCGGATCCCACACAACAGCCAATCACATCTCCTATAATATGTTACCCTAAGCTATATAGCGAGGATATGAAAGTATTCTGTATATATACACTCAGACTATTTGAAAGATCACTATATGTATACACACACAAGGAATTTATCACGTAATAAAAGTGGAGAATAAAGTGAAATTGGCTGAAAGAGCGTCAGACTTTTGCAGGACTCGAGTGTCGCGAGAAGCAAGTTGAAATAATTGTAGTTTATAAAGTGCGAAAGTAACAACTACAGCCCAACCGGTCAGAGAGATGTAAAAAAAATGATCTCTGAACTATAGTTGGACCGCAGCATCACTTCCATAGTGTATACAGGGGACTGTTATACGTTGTAAAGACTACCGATGGAGTCCCCTTAGAAATTGGAATTGATATCACGTGCCGACCATAGCTTTTCTTATATGATAAAAAATAAAATAAAACTTTTCAGTCAACCAAATCATAAACGTTTGTTCACAGCATTGACACCGGTGATGCTGTCGTTATCTGGTCCATTGCTGGGGGCAGTTGTGGGCGCGGCTGCAGGATTGCTCCTCGTAATTTTTGTCATAGTACTGGCTGTAAGGTTACGTTACCGACCTCGACCCCAGGACGATAAGGATTCCCACGACGATGGCGGAATGTCAAATCTCACGGCACCCCATGAAAAATCTTCAACCCTCCCTTTGAGCACAGACAGCATCGAGAGCTTTGAAAAGAATCCTGACATCATTCCACATGCTAATGGTTAGTATATCCTAAAGGAGACATCCTCAAAGGGATATCCTGGAGAGATGACAATGCAGGCCAAAGGACATGTCATTTTGATAAATTAAATTAATCCACTGATTAGACTCTGTTGAGAAGTAATATAATTATTTATATCGTTGTTTCGTTTATACAGAAAGCTCGTATGCTGAACTGTGCAAAGGAACCTCCCCACGTTTTGTACTACAACAACATCGCAACGAGCCATCTTCTTTTGTTCCCACAAACAACGTGAGTTGAAATTTTTGTTTTGGTCTGATAAAATTTTGTAAATTTTTTTTGTTACTTATCACAGGGATCAGAATTGACGTATGCTGAGCTATCACTGAGAACCGGAAGGCGAGTTCCGCCCAATTGTTATCAACCAGTTCCGGTTTCCAGTGTTCAGCGTCCTCAGCTGTTACCCATGTCGACGCTTACGCGACGCCAACAAATACAAGAACCGACTATTTATGCTCAAGTTGCAAGTCATACTGGGAAGTCTGTCTATGTACCACCGCCGCATCCGTATTTGAATCGTACCGTGGACGAGACTACTGCGGAAACTCCATTAATTGCACGTGATAACAAGGTAGTTTTTTGTTGTTGTGCAAATTATATCGCTTTAGTTGTAAGCTGGATAAAAGGCTTTGATGAATATTTAATGCGGAAACAGTAATGATAAAAGGATGTGGCTGTTCGAATATTCACATATGAAAATGGCTTTTGTGAATGGTGAATAACAAGCGTAAAAATAAATTCGGTAAATTTCTAGCAGAGATTAAGGAATGATTGATGAAAAAAAATATTGACAAAGGGATCAAGATAAATCCAGGATTGATGCTCTGAATATTTGCAGATCACGACGATCACCGAATCGGCCAACTCCCTGTGGCGCTCTGCGACGCCGCCGACTTCGATCGCACCGACAACGTGACTCTACAAGACGGAATTGTAAATTATAAAGTAACCAACAGATTCCCGATAAGTAATCGTCCAGTTTAATTGGGAATCAATGTCCTTATTCATCAGACTCTATGAGAATCCATCGGGATCCTAAGAAACTCTATCGATACGAAAATTGTTTGTGAATCACAAGCATTAACTAGCTATTATCTTTAGATTGAAAAAAAAAGTTACGGCCGAAGGCGACTATTGAAAGTAATTGAAATCAAATGGAAAAAAAAAGAAAATTCAAAACTCGAACGAAACGTCAATGATCTAGCTGGTAGTAGTGAGCTCTTGTTCAATATTAAATCTTGTTGATTAAACAATTTTTAAAAATTTATTTTAAAGATACCGTAAGAACACTTCGAATATCAATCAAAGGTCTCTCGTATTCACGCTGCACGATTCTAACGAAGCATCGAAAACTCAAAAGCAAAATAAAATAATCAGAATTTAGTGTACTCAAGCATTCCGTTGCTTTGAACATCGTCTACTAATGGTATATAGTATAATAGTAACTGTAGGTACATACGCTCAATGGAATATTATTATTCATCCATGAAACCGTTTAATAATATTCTCGAAGATAATTGGCAATCGATTTATTCGAATCGACGTAAGATTTTATAAGATTTTGAATAATTCGATCACGTCAATTCGACACGTTCCATTTAACGAGAAGTACCTATTTACCTTTGACCTCGACAATTCCGAAAGGTCGAATGGTTTTTTTTTGTTATTATTCTTGAGTATTCTTATAACAAATGATATTATTAATACTTAGGCGTAAGAAACGAGCGCCGTGCGTTACTGTTCACGAACACCAGAATACCTTTAATTAGCGATGATCCGTGTAATTATTCAAAAGATTCAGAGTAAACCTTTTTTTTCAAAATAAATGACATACGTTGAAGTATGAGCAAGTTTTCTTGCGTTTCTTAACTTAATTAATGTATATTGTGCGTGGCTGATCGCACGCACAGCATGGAGATCAATTTTATTGTAAATCTTCTTTTTAGATAAAATGTATTACTGGTGAACGAAAATTCGAAGGAAACATAATGTCAAAAAAAAGAATCGCCGCACTTTGTTAAATATCTCCTTACGAGAATTACGACGAACTTATCCCCGACTTTTCCTCATCCTCTCTAACAGAACGTGAAACGAAAATCAATGTACAGAACACGTTCTGAAAATGTCTGCAAGTCAACCAGGGTTTAAAAAAAGAATGGGATAGATACTTAGTGACGTGTGTCTAATCCTTAGATTAATAAGAAAATCAAATGTAAGTCAAAACGTTTACAAAGAGTAGAGAGAAATTAAAGTTAAATAATGTGGCTTCGTAAACGCCAACATAAGAAAAATTCTGTATTTTGTCAGATATTAATATTACCGGTGTAATAAAAAGACTTTGCTATGTTATTATATTACGATATATAAATATAAATGAGAATTGAATATAAAACATGTATATTATATGTAAACATATATGTATACCATATAAATACGAAAATACGCATGTGCATATGTGTCTACATATAAATATAGTATATATATATATAAGATCTTATAATTTTAAATAACGTTTATCATACATAAGTTTATTTGTGTAACATAAAGAAAAGAAATAATTGTGCTCAAGAAAAATTTCAATAAATAACAATTTTGCCTATGCTAATAAAAATTATTACTATAGTTATTTTTCGTATATACATATAATGTGGTACAAGATATGATCCGAATATTATAACTTAAGTGCATTATAAGTGTAGCGTAGACGTTGCAGTATCGTAAAAATCATTTTGTCTTACAAAAATATATCTGTATCGAATGTCAGCATCAAAATATTCATTAAAGAATATTTCCATAATGTTACCATTGGGTAAAAGAAAGAAATAATTGTTTGTGCAATTATGTTAAAAAAAAACCTTATTCCACTTTGCTTTGCACTTTGCTATGACTTGCTGTAATATCGCACCATGGAGATTTTTTGGTCAAGGGAACCAGCTCCTGTATATTCTAGCCCGTATTCAGAACTCGCTTTTAGTGCTAATAGCGCGCTTTTAAATTTTTTCTTAGTGAATTTTAACTACAAGCG